>JBAJNP010003006.1:0-42911 GCA_036877545.1 Yasuhikotakia modesta | reverse complement strand
TAATGAACCAGGCTGGAAGTTTTTAAAAGCCTCAGGAATCTTTTGCAGGTGTTTAGAGTTAAATAGTTGATTCAGATGATTAGGTTAATAGCTGGTTTTGAGATGATTCATGATATGCAAATTTTTTGAGATAGGAATTTTGGGTTTTCATGAGCTGTATGCCAAAATCATCAATATTAAAACAACAAAAGGCTTGAACTACTTCAGTTGTGTGTATCTAAAATTTATGAAAGTCTAATGTTTATCAGTACATTACAGAAAATAATGAACTTTATCACAATATGCTAATTTTTTGAGAAGGACCTGTATATGCTGCTCAAAGACTCTTCTATAGGAAGCCTTGTTTAGCTGTTGTGACATTTCTGAACGTTTTCATGATTTGTTTATTCTTTCATTACCTTGGACTGTTTAGATTCTCAGCTGCCTGCCTTGTTACTTTGCCTGATTACTGAATTACTCTTTGTTTGCTGCCTGCCCACGACCCTTGCCTGTATCCTGTTTTTTTCTATTGCCTGCTGCCAGGCCACAACCTCTGCCTGTCTAATGTTTATGATTTGCTGTTTCAAACATACCTGTTTGCTGGCAATTGGCCTTTGTTTGTCTCATTTTGAATAAAGCTGAAAAATGGATCCCAGTGCCCATGACTCTTCTTACAATAAAGTGTTTTACAGAGGGTGTTAGGCTGTGTTGTACACACAGATTTAGATAAAATCTAATCACGGCCATAATTCATCTGTGTTTTAGCTGATTTGGAGGAACTGGCAGTTGGTAGCTTGCTGGTTTGATTATTATAACTAGCATCTCACTCATCTTCAATTCCTCAGGACTGGTCAGTGTTTCACACACACAGATTTAGATAAAATCTAATCGCAGCCAGAAATAATAAAAAAAGAGCACTTGTAATAGGATTGATATGCTAATATGCTAGCGTTTACATTACATCTTTCTGTGCTGTCATATTAAAGACACGTTTGACAGTGTTCAGTTTTGTCCAAATAGCTAACATTTGTGAGTCTAATGTCTCCAGCTGTAAGTTGCATTGACAGTGCCGTAAGTTATCTTGAGTATAGATAACTCAGGTATATTTAAATGCAGACTTTCATGATCACCTGATGTCAGGCTAACATTGCCAGCACTGCGCTAGCAGGTACCAAATGAAAATGAAGGAATAAATCTGTGGGGATCAGTACTTCCATGTTCTGCAAAGTTCGCATAATCAAGGATGACCTTGTAAACGCCCAGGCTACTAATTCATAGAGCGCATTATTAATCTCTGTGTATCACAGCTAAAGGCAAAACAGGGTTAAAATATCTCTGTCTATCCTTCTCATCTAAGGGCACTTGCATAGTTCAGCAGATCTGCCAGTCGTAAAGGAACGGCATGGGTTGAATAAGAATGAATGAGGATTGTGTGTGTATGTGTGTGTGTGTATTTTATTGTGTGAATATGTGTGTGGGTGGTCCTTGATGCAATCATAAATTATAAAGTGGAGTCATGATGTCAGTTTCTCCTTATTTGTGGTAATGTGCTAGAGAAGGTGTACACTGGGTGTCTGCCAAGCACACTGAGTAAAACTTTAAAACTCACACAGACCTCTCTTCCAACACACCTTAATAGTGCTTAACTGGGCAGAAAGACAGGGACAGAGAGAACAGAAGATAAAAGGGGGCAGTTTAGACCGGTTTGAAAGAGGTCCAAGATAGTCTTAACTGGTTTTCAATGTTCAATGCTTGTCTGTTATTGGCACATGGTCCCATGAAATCTCACTGGAGTTTTGTGGCTGTTTTTTTGTCTAGCTATTCAGCTTTGTGTGCTAATGCACTCTTATTAGTTCACAAAAGGCCCCTTTTGCAGACTTGTAGACATTTAAAAGTTTTCAGTCTTTCTCTTCTGGGAAAAACAGAGTAGAAGTATTGATAACTCATCTTGCACTACACCACTTTTTGTCCAATAAAATTCTCTCCGGAATTGAAAATACCATTTACCACCTACTAACACTTTAATTTAGTTTAAAATAGTAATTGTTTTCTTATACACACCTGGAATTTCAACTCAGATTGCATTTATTTAATGTACAGAGTCATATACATTTTTAAATAAAATGTATTTGTCAGTTATGGTTACTAAATAACCGCAATGTGACTGTATTTAACGTATCCCTAGAGAGGAGAGAACGCACTGCAAGTCAGCTGAAGAAAGAAAATGATGTAAGAATCTTTTGGTTTTTGGAAAGTATTCTTTTAAGAAAATAAATGAGGAGACAGCAAAGTCAGGCACCTGAAAAATCTACAGAGATAATGAGCAGCAAGACACCGCCGCAGACAATCTGACTGTCGCAGGTTCTCATTAGCCTTTCGCAATGCAGACAAACAAGGCTAATTCATTCGCTCGCAGTGTCCGGGCCTTTCCCTACATCCATCCTGATTAACAAAACTAACGCTGTAACACCCTTCAAAAATGATGAGAACCCCTTGTATAAAGAGTGCAGGATGGCTTTAATTACAAATCACATCTTTTCCCCCTCTGTGGCCTGGTAGTATGATTGATTGAGTTTTAATGATGGACTGTGTGTAATGTGTATATAACTTTAGTAAAAAAGACTGGCCAAAATGACAGGCCAGTGTCATAACAAATCTGTTACCTCAGCTAGGTGCACATTTCACACAGACTGATGTTTATTCATTCAGATTAGTTACAAAGAAATTTCTTCTTGTGTGGGGTTTTAATCTTCTTTTGAATGACATGGCTGTAATGAAATTGAGGAGTCATAATGAAATTTCGCTGAGGAAAAGATAAAAAAGGCACTGTGCTTTTAGTGATTGATAGGCTAATGCTAGGTTATGTCAACATGTGACTAATCTGACAATAAAACCAGGACACAATTAGTGCCATAACAGTAGCGTGATTTATATAAATCAAATCTGATCCAATCCGGCAAGAATTATAATTACATGGCTGCTAATAAGGCTAATAAGTCTCTGAATACACACAGATAACAGCTTGTGTGTCTCTTTGTATGTGTTTTGTAATTTCCATGGGCCTCTCAAATCAAAATTGTCTGTTAAAATGACCAAATAGGCTACCATCCTCTCAAAGCTTTAGGCCGTAATTAGAAAAAAACTCAATCAATGTCTGCTTTTAATTAACCAACGCTGTTTGACTGGCCAATTCAACAAAAGCTAATTTACACAAAATGACTCCCAAATTTTGCCCCTGTTTACATGATGACTGTGTAATTCAAGAAAATCGTGTTTACAGTCATTACTGAGTGATTAGAGTCAATCAGTGTCCTGAAATACTGCAGACCCTCAACAAATTCTGAAAGAGGGTCAGTGCACTGAAATTTGGTCTTAAGTTAATTTCAGAAAGTAGGATGAATCTCATGTGTCAAAGCTATTAAATTATATTAACCCCCATATTAAAAGAATGATAAAGTTTGGAGGGTGGTTTGTATAAACATCTTTCTTACCTCAAGCTAAAATATGAAAACAATTTAAGACATAAAACAGAAAACAGATACATCCATAAACAGACACAAGAAAGAACAAATTGGTTGCAGTTGATTTTTGACCTATGTTGATCTAACCTGCTGTTTTAAGTTATGACTGAGCTTCTTTATCTCAGGAGAAAGTAAATAAATGCTGGAGGCAGTCAATTGTCTTTTCACAAAACACACAGTAAGAATTTACACAGTTAGGTTTCAAAACAGCATGACTGCAGTATTATCTACTGATCCAGAACTCTACCAATCATTACTTCAGTGTTAACAACAAAGACCATGAATTGAAGAGAGTGTACACTCTTTGTATGGTGAACACACTAATGCACAGACCACACAAATTTTGAACACACCTCTATTGGATTATGCTGCTCCTGTGTAAATAAATATGGCAATATGATGAATGTGATGATGAACAACAAAATGATTAATAATGAAGTGATAAATAAACCATATTCACCATTAAGAACCTCAAGTGAAGCATTCGTTGTTATTAATCCCCCCTCCCCTCATATAATGTGCATCTATAAATGCTGATTAAGCTAAATAAGCAATTTTTTCATTCTGCTATGCATTATTGCAATTCTGTCACAATAATTTTTAGTGTAAAATGGTTTAATGTTATTGTTCTTTGACATGTAACATTTTCATAATTTAAAAACATTTATTTAAAACATTAATTTTGCTTGATAATTTGCTTTTTGCTGTAAGACCATTTTATGCAAGAAAAGTGAACCAACGGCACTGTAAGGGTAGCTGTCTTTAAGGATCACAGCTTTGAGATAAGCTATCACAGGAAGAAAGAACTTTGGTGGCAGTTCTACTCAAGTCAGTGTAATGGACTGCCATGTAGCTGCTCAGAGAAGGTTGGTGATTGATGCCATGGTGTTGATGAATGCTAACACACACCCGCCCAAGTTAGCAGTGAGATGACAGCTTTATTGATAAATGAACAGTGGGACATGTGGATCTCATCAATCTTAGCCTTTTTAGCTACAGAGTAAGTCTCCCACCGCCACCCACAATCAGCTCACCACCGTCAACATTGATCTTCATGGCCCAACAAAGATTGTCTCACTGGGGTCCTATAAAGATTAAGGCTTTTATTACTGTATGGACAAAAACATGAAATGCTAAGTTGATTACTTCACTTTCACTTGTGAAAATGTCAGTAATTGTCTGTATCAAATAAGCTTCACCATGAATTTAATTATTTCATTTGCATGTCCATAACAAGGACCTTTGTTTCATCCCTCAATATAACTAAATAAATATCACAATTAAACAATTGGCCCCCAAATAAGTGCTCTCCATTATTCATCTCTGTATGCAAGTTTCTCTTGATCGTTACCCATAAAACCTTGCAACAGTTTCTAATAAATCGCCCAGTAAAAAAGGCTAAATCAGGGCTAAGGAGGGAAAAGGCTAAATCATTTTAGGCACAGCAAGAGAAAGAACAACAGATTAAAATGGGCCATAGCAAGAAAGAGATGAAGTAGGAGGCTGAGCGAGAACGATAAAAGGATTGTTTAGAAAAGGAGTTAAGGGGAAAAGAATGGTGACATACTGGCAAAGATAGGCTGTGTTTCTGCCCTGAGAATGTCAATGCTGTCTAGAAGCAAGAAAGAAAAACAGAAAGGGACAGAGGTTGCTGTGATTAAGGACAACACTGGCCCCCAGTCTGACCAAAGCAAAGGAAGATCACACACACACTTGGACGTTTTTACAAACATATCAGCCACACCACATTGCCAAAGACCAGGACCACAGGAAGAGTGAAAACCCCTCAGATAGCTTTATCACCAAGAATCCAGGCACATTCGAAAATATCACTTATGCACCGAAACTGTGCCTTTGATGTGCAAGCATATGCTCATTTGTTCTAAAGTTACATTAGCTCACAATAAAAATCTACAAACAAATGCACTGTAATCTCAAATGGCACAACGCCTCACGGGCCCAGCTAGCAACAGTTAGCACACATGACTTTATTGAGACAACTGCCCCAATTAAACGTAAATGTCATAATTATCATACACAAACAGAGATGTTAGAGAGACCAAGCGGATGTTCTCTCTCGATGCTGGCACATCTGTTGAAAACCGCTTTCGTTTCCCGACTGAACTTTAATAATGACGGCTCAGAGCATTTTATTCATAGCGTCATCTTTGTCTCCATGCTGTCACCAGCCGTCAGAGGCAGGAGGGCTTTGATCGTAGACCTCTACGGATTCGGCAGCCATTGTACGGTTGAATAGCTTCTGCTGGGATGTAGCAGAGAGTCAGACAGAAGGGGCGCAGTGAAGGAAAGTGGGACTCAAGTAGGAGGTGTTTTTCGACATAACATTCATTCAGATCCATTCAGAAAATCACAAAGGAAGAAGGGAGCGAGCGAGTCGGTATTCATCTAGGAAAGATTAGATCAAAATTGCAACATAAAGTAACATGGGACAGTGTCATAGTGACAGCGTTGTTTACACAAAGAAATTCCTCTTTCTATTCAGTGATAAATAAGGCAGAAAAAATGTACACAAAATGGCATGCGGGTGTTAAGCTACAATACAACTTGTTTGTAAATAACATTTTTTTACAAAAGCTTTACAAAACATTAACATATACTTTAACATAAACTTTAAAGATATACTTTAACAAAACCTACAACTGTGTTTAGATACCTTGTTTAAATTAATAAACAAATCTAGTATTTCACGTTTCTAGTCACCTTTTGGTTAGGTTTACTATGTAACCAAGATATTCTAATGATCCAATCTCAATCATATTTTTATCTAGATGGTGAATGGTTACAGAATCTTCTAGTTCCCAAGACCTTGACCCCAATTTAACATTGTAATATTCCAACATGTAGAAAAGGTTTGTCCTAGTGTTTTTATGACTGATCAGTCAACTGACCAGAGCAATGGACTCTTTACATGGCCCTTGTCATATCGTCTCTTCTAAATGAAAAAACATATAGTCCTGTTATAGCAGCCTGTGGTGTCGACCCTGATGCGTGTTATTCATGTTATCCATTCTGATACAAAATGAAAAATGAATGAAGACATAACTGTCAAAGAGATAACAGCAAATTACATGAGAAGGAAAAGAGAAAAAAAGAGTATAATACATTGCACTTTTTTCCTCATGATAGAAAATATGTTTATGGGTTGTCATTTTTTAGTGTTAGGGAGCATTACAACTTTAAGCAAATGTATTAAAAATATTTCCTGACAGTGTGGTGAGACGGGTGAGTTATGTTTGAGATATGTGATCATTGTTGGTTGTTTGCTTTGCCTTCAAATGGCATAGACAGCAGGAGGGCACTGAACCCAGAGTTCTGTGCGGCTTCTCTTTATCAGATAATAAACAGTGACCTAAACAGCGACACTAACTGGCTTACATTCATTTTAGCAGATTTGATGGTGGACTTCATTGACCTTCACAGTCATTAATGAGGTAAACATACACATCACCTCTGATTGGCTCTCTAACACATCGAGGAACCACAGCCCATGAAATACTGACACGATGAGGGTTTTTAGGGGAAATGACGTGGGCAACAGCCCTGGTGACCCATGAGGGTGAAATGTGTTAATGGGACCCTGCTGGTGTGATGTGAAGATACAACTAATGTGCATTGCCCCTATAAACATCCAGCTGCCCTTCAAAACAAGTATCCATGAACAGAAGCTTTTTAAAGGTCAGGATTACACTAAAAGCAGAACGCTGTTCAAACTTATTGTATGGATCACAGACATCAGCTTAAAGAGATTATAATTGATTAGTAAAGGTGAACACAAACATCTTGACCAAAAAAGAAAGTTTTAGAGGGCTTTGGGCACTTGTTAGCCAATGAGTCTTTGAAACCAGTTGGTCAACCAGTTGGTAAGAAGGGGAGACAAGCTAAACCATCTTGAATCAGCTAAAACCAGCAAACCACCTTAGGCTGTGTTGTCTTTAATAAGAAATTACTCAAATGAAGTTTATAATCTGACCAGGAAACACTAAATAAAAGTAACTAAATTTTTTTATGAATAACTATGAGCTATTCATTTCTTGCTCACTGTACTGGAGACACATAAAATAACTGAACGCTGCTACTCTATCTGTGCCCTTTCAGATGGTGATAATGTGTCTGGGTTACTATTTGCTAGGATATATAAATACTCCAATATGAAATGGCATTTACGTGTGGCATAGACACATCATCGGTTTAGATAAGAAGCGCTTCCTGATGAATATCGAAGATTTATAACCTTTGTTCATCCGCTGAGGCAGTGGCAACAGTTTTTCTGATTCTGTTAATGCCAGGATCATGACAGAACTAGATCGGTACAAAAGGTGACTTCCCCAAGGCCAGATACAGAACAAGAGATGCAGAGACAGATAGAATTGGAAAGAAAGAAAGCAAACATTAATCAAAAAGAGAGATCCAGGGATATATCATCCACAGGCAACCGCTGCATGAAGAAACGCAGACATGCTGTTTCTCAAAAGTCTTCTCGAAACTTTTCTGACGTGATGCAATTCTTACATTCACTGATGATGTTAGAACTGTATTAGATGCATTTACAATAAGAATGATGAGTTTAACACTGACAAACAGGCCTTGCCTTGCACAAACATTCCTGCTGCTACTGGTTGTTGTTGAAAGATAAATCATCAGACATTTCAGCAGTCAATTCATCATGAGGTTTAGATTTCTCTCCAGTGAAGCAAACTGAGTTAAAGTGGCCAAAGGAAGTGCTGCTGGCAGGGCTCCTGCCTTTTGAATGCAAGGCTGAAAAGTAATATTCTGAGCTCAAGGATGCAGCATTAGATTTGCTTGACCTTGACATTTTCTGGAGGAACAAGGGGGAGGGCTCTGGCAGCAAGAAGATACAGAATAAGAGCGATTCTGGACTCTAGACCTCCCTGGATGAAGAGGTTATCACAAATGACACTTGACCAGAGGCAGGACAAGCTGTGTCAGTAATCTCACCTGCTAACTCCATCCTTGAGTACTACAAAATGAAGTATGAGTTCTATTAAACAGCATATATTATGTAGATAGTTAACGTTTCTGTACAAATAACAAAAAGCATAGTCCTTACTGTGTCTTTAACCACTGACTAGCCCTTAAATCAGTGGTTTGATAAGATGTTGTCAAACTGTCAAATGTTGTAGAAATCCCAACATCTACTTGGAAAAACTTTCCTCTCAGGTTGGTCAAAGGTCAAAAATGTTAAAACATGGATTCTACAAGGTGTATGAAAAGAGAGAGAAGAATGTAATATAACAAAATCAGGGAGGACTTCCTAAAAAAGATGAGGGAAGATCTTGTAGCTGTAGTGGTATGTCTGGATTATACAATTGGCATGCAAGACCCACCTGCTTGGCTCTTGTGAGTGCTGATCATGTTCTCACATTCTCTGCTGGTTTGCTCTTCTGATCTACAAACCATACCTGAGGCAATGGAAACAGTCCTGCCAAGAATCTACACAGGCCTTAGCCAACTGAAAAGCCCTAAGAGACACAGTTAAGCCAAGCATGAAGAAGGCCCTACAGGGAGCTGAGGAGATGAGAGGAAGGGAGAAGACGAGAGAGAGAAGCAGGCCTCTGTGGAGAGAAAGAGACATTGACTATCAGACAGGACAAGCCTGGTTAGGTACATCCTGCTTACCATGGAAAAGAATCATTCTGGGGTCGGCAGATTGGTGGAGCAGAAAGGCCCATAAGGGAAGCTACGGAATTGATAGGAAGGAAAAACATACAATGGGGGTTGATACAATGAACAGATGTGAAAGACGTGCAAAAGTGCAAAGGCTTACCAGTGCAGACAGACCAGTGCAAAGGCTTATAGATGGAAGTAACTTATCATTTCAGCAGGTTTATGAGCCACAGGCACTACCCTTGAAGAGTATATTGAACATTCAAAGGCAAATATACTGTACTATTGCACTGCTATATAACTCTGACCTGAAAGCAATACACCAAAAGAGTCATAGGCCACAAAAATAGTATAAACAAGATGAATAAAATACAGAACAGCAACCCTTTCTGAGGTTTTGTGGAGAACACCACAGGTAGATGATGATGCATTTGCAGTCCTCTTGAGGAGAAGGGCAATTTCAATAACAGTACATGGCCTGCAAGCCACAGAGAACAGCCCTTGTCCCTGCAGGGCTGACCGCAGCTGGGTCAGTAAGTGCCTCATTTAGAGAGACTGAATCAGGGAGATGGGCTTGACTGAGCCACGAGATTACTAACCCTTGCCTCCGGATAAGTGTCCACTGCTCACCAATTTTGATCCAAACACAGAAGAAAATGGCAGCTAGGTCTGGTATATTTTACATTATCAGTTCTAGTAACTGTTTTAACTGGCCAGAAAACATGGGTTGTGTGGGCCCCTGGGCAAAACGCAAAAAAAAAACGCCAGCATTGTCTGGCATGGCTAGTTGCTACGTCATCATGCCACTTGTGGGTCCAAACTAGTGTGGCGTACACGTACCGTGTTGTAAAAGCAGAATGATGTTGACAAAACTATCTTTTGCCGCTTTTTACCTCGGAAAAAGTTAAAAGAAGGTGGCTTAAGTTGAAACAGTAAGTTGGATCTCAAATTATAATCAGTACAGCCTAATGCCATTACCTTACGTTAATGTTAGCACCAGGTTACCCATCTCTGTTTATAGACAGGTAGCAACATAGCACAACCAGATCATACCATAACAAACATTATCTGTAAGGCTGTTAACACACCCCCCCCTCCCCCCAGAAGCCAGGGGCCCCATGGTAGGGGCCCTTGTAATCAGATGGCCCTCTAAAGGTACACTACACCCTCCTCCATAGGGCCTCCTAGTAGGGCCCTCATAATCAGAGGGCCCTCTAAAAGCCACCAAAGCCCCCATCCTCCCTAGGACCCCCTGGTAGCCAGAAGCCAGGACCATAATAGGAGGGCCTAAGAGGGCCTTCTAAAAGTAGGCTCCCATGCACCCATTTCCCTTTAAAGTTCCTATAGCAGGGCCTGGGGCCCCCTGAAAGCCCCCCCACCACCACCATCACCAGCACCACCACCACAACCACCACAATTCAAGGGCCCTTGGCAGCCAAACGCCCTCCCTATAGGGTCAGGGCAGGGGCCCTTGTAGGCAGAGGATCAAAGATTGTTGGCCCTCTAAAATAGACAAATGAAAATACATTGTTGATAAGCATTGCAAATTGTTTTGGGCTAGGGACCCCACGGGCCCCCTGCACCCCAAGGGCCCCTGGGCCGTAATCCGTCCCTGTATGCTATGCTATAGCAAGTCCATAATGGTGGTGTTGGATATAAACTGAAAAGTATATCAGCATTTTCTTTTTTCCTCCATATAAACAGCAACCGTTTATCTATGTAGCATCCTTGAAAATCACAAAGAAAATACCTTTAGGAAACGCACCCATCTGCTTTGGGGAAGGATCCTTTGGGAAACTACAGAGAGCGACATTGGCATTTCACATGTAAGAAAACAAATGCTGGAACATATTATCATATCAATACACCTGCCACTCAAACAAACTATATGGGTCAGACTCTGGAGGGCTTCCGGTCACCTCATTTCCAGGCAGAACACGCGTGCTTCCAATTCCCAAACGTTATCACTGCGGCTGACAGATGCAGACGGCCATGAATGCGCCCAAATGGTGTGCGCCACACTCATGGTCTTTAATCAAAACCAAAGAGACCATATGGGCAGTTATTGTCAAGATAAAGCAATAAACAGCCACAAATATACCGCTCCCATCACGCTGTGAGATGTAAGTATGTGTTCTTTCCCACCTGAGGTGATAGCTCACTCATTTATTGCTTTATTTTTTTTAAACAGAAAGAAACCATTTTGCTTTTGAATTAAACACACTTACATAAACATCATTCCAGACTCAGTCAATTACATATTATTAACTCTGTATTTTTAAACTATGGGCACTTTTGGTCCTTTGGGCTTCCACAAAATACACTTTTACAGAAACACTTTTTACACTCTGACTAGTTCATTTCATTTGTCCATTAACAATGGGAGAAAATTTTACTTCAATTACAGAAAAGTGAAGTGATGTATACATATATGTATTTTTGTATGATTTCAATAGTTTCCCCTATTACATTCTTGCTAATATATTCAAAAAATATATTTTTGATAAACTTTTATGGTCTAGCTATTATTCAGCAGACAGAACCTGCAGGTATTTTAGTCCTATTTTATCTTAGGCATGCATTTCACTGTCAAAATGTTTGGTAACCAAGTACCATTAACTTTATTAGTGACAAATAACTGGCCAAAATGCAAATGATGCCACAACCAACAGGCAGTCATGGAATTTGTAATGTTAGAAATATTAATACATTTTCAAACCATTTAAATAAGTCAACAATAAAACTCATATATAAAAGACATAAAAGGTACAGCAAGCAATTTTTTTTGTGACCTTCATATTATAAAGGAAAAATACAAACCAGTCTCTGGGCCATGAAAGTGTTTGTAGTTAAAGAAACATCCATGATTGAGATCTGATGGATAACATGTTTCCTGAATGTTCAACTCTCATAGTGCTTCTGGGTATGACCTTTAAACGCAAAGTATAATCCCTAAATCTGAGATATCTTTAAAAACTGCCCTAAGCTACCTTAGAAAATCATCTACTGAACATTAAAGGGGAAGTTAGCAACTCTGAGCAGTACGGCTCAATACATCTTTTTCCATCAAACTATTAACCTCCTACTCCACAACATTCCCACTCAGCTGTAGGTCATGCTGACATTTTGATTAACAAAACTACAATTCTCAAAATGCCTTCCCAATATTTCCCAGAAGAAGGCTGAGGTTGCATGGAATGAGTTCTGACATTATTTGTTGATATTAAAATTGATCTCTTGCGGATTGAAGAGAGTTACACTGCAGTAAAGTCAGATAAGCATAAAACACAAGGGAGATTTTTCTCATGTGAAAGGAATTCTCTGAGGAAGAGCATTTGCATGAGTCCAGCAGATGTTGGGGCCTAAATGTTAATGATAAATGATGAAACGGAAACAAAAGCACAACTGTCATTGTGTCTGTAAAAATTATCAGATGATGCGTAAAAAATAACATTATATACTGTATATGAATTAAAATATTAAATATTCCATCTGGACAAAAATCATACCCACTTTAACTTGATTGCGCTAGTAAAACGAATTAAACTTTTATTAACAAACATTAGTTGTTATCACGCTGTGCTTTTACCTGTTTTATTGTCCCCTTAAACAACTTTGCATGCTTGTAAAATTATCTGGGGTTAGTATGTTGTAACAACAGTAAAACAGACGACCGTTCATAAACTCAACCTCATTAAAGATGTATGCTTACCTTTGTAAATATTCATGAACCCTGTTAAGTTGCAGAAACTTTCATACACTGTGTTTAGTTACAATATTGGAGACAAAATAAAAATGCCAAATGGTGACAGCAAGTATTAACAAGAAGAAGTCAGTTTAATGTATATAGCTTTTACCTCAATGCCCATTGTTGCAATGCACATTTACAGAAAAAAAAAACACTTTAGTGTAATGTCTTCAGTTTTTAGTTCCATATGTATTATTGAGCAGTTCCATTTAAACATTTAATATAAATTACAATATAATTAAGTCTTTATATATTTGTTTATAATTATGCAAAGTGAGCAGGTTAGTGACTATGGCAAGATTAACTTCATCTCTAAATCTGTCTAGTTTATTAATCTATCTAGTCATTAATAGTAAGAGAAACTCAAGATTTCTGTATGAACAAGAAGCCCTAGAACAGGCAGTATTATCCACACAGAATTGGGATCTGATCATCATTGAGTCAGTCTGGGATTACAGGAACAGACAGAAACACCTGAGACAACCTAAATCCTAAAACTGTGGTAACATTGCCAAGATGCTTGTAGCAACTTACCTGCAAGTACAAAAACTGTTATAAAGGCAAAAGGCACAAAAACTCACACAAAAGTTTGTTTAATAGAAGTTAATTTATAAATACAATCTTTAATTGCAATATATTTTAAAAACTTATGATTTCTTTACAAGTTAAAAGTACAAGTATCTTTTACATGGTGCAACAAAGGTTTGTATTAGGGCTGCCTCTATTGTTTTAACTGGACTGTACTTTGTTGAATACTATACACTACTGTTTGTCCATATAATCAATAAAAGTTATTGTAAATGTTGCTGCTGAAATTTATAAGCACCACCATCAATAAGTATCCCCACTTTATGTACCAAACAAACCATCATTCTAAGTCTGCCTTCTGACCCACTTACAATGGTTCCTCCAATCTGCAATTTAATAAATGCAAATGGGATTCATGTATAACGTGATCTGTGTGACGATGTCATCAGAGGACTAATCCGGTCACTTATTAGTGTGCAAACACTGAGCAGAGTTTAGCCACGTACAGTCACAGATGGAGGGAGTCTTAAAATATACACCAGTGAAGGCAGGACATGACACACAGGTGCACATTAAATGAAGTGCTTACAATTAGTGTTCAAAGACAAGGGCATTAATGCTAGACAAGGGCAGACTTCTCTATGGTAACTGCTATACATCTTTAATTTTTGTTTTGTAAGTGGGCTGAGTCTTAATACATTGTAATTACTTAGTAATTACATGCAATGATTTGTAATAGCATGTAATTACGAAGCACTGTAATAGGTTTAACCATAATTAAAGGTGTCTACCTTCCTGATTTTATCTCTGTAGGTATTTGAGACAGGGTTGGGCCATGGTCTGCACCATTTCCCAATCGGAGGTGGGACAAAGAATTCTAGAATCTAGGCAAAAATAGCAGGCAGATCGCCTGCTCAGATCAACCCCCTAAAATGCCATCACTCACATATTGACACCCGTGTCAGAGTGGAAAGTCCAATTTAACTGTGTGAGGCATGAGGCCACCTGGCTGTGGGTCAACAGGCAGAAGATATTCATCTGTAAACAAGATTGAGAGAGAATGTAATTTCAGGACAATGATGCTTCCATATGCTCCACCATGAATGATGCCTCTGGTTTTATTAAGTTCAATATAATACATTTTAAGTGTCATTTCTCCAAAAATAAAAGCACTCCCTGTCCTTCTGTAGGTGCCAGGCTGTACATGATTGTATTTATTTATTCCCTGAGAGAGAGGAACTCTGGGAAATCCAGATGCTGTTCACATTAGACATCGTTGTCTCAACATATTGACTGTGGGAAGTATTTAATTAAAATTTCTCTCTCCTTTTTTCTCACTATGTTGCAATTTATTACTATGATTAATGGAAAAAGAACTATTATTTCTAAAGTATGCTACTTCTTTCCTATGTTAGCATTTGGGAGTCGATGTGCATGTCTTAAGTAACACATTGAGGGCTTGTTTATGATAAAATATCTGACATGCGGAAGAAGTACGACTGCAAACAAGAAGGAAAGTGAATAAATTAATATTCAGAATGTGCTGACACAAGCCTGCTCTGTCCTACCATTCAAACCGGGGCCTAAATTGAGATTTATTGAGTGTTGATGTGTGGCACAGCACAATAGATCACACAATGCTTGTCTGAGGATTTCAGCATATGAACATTTTTGGGAAGTGCTTTGGGCTGAGTTGTATTTTTGTTAATAAAACCCTATTATTTCACATTCTTAGTTTGTAGCTGGATTTATAGCTAATATTATGTTATATATTGATATTGCACATGTATATTTTGGTAGTATTTGTTCTACTGCCTTGATAGTAATTTTATTTTTTAAACTCATTGCATTACAGTACATTTAATGTAATATTAGTGCAGTAGAAAATTACTGTATTACACATAATTAAATAAGAATTAAATGACAATATCCAATAAAATAATGGGAATTATGCTGTGTTCATGCCACATCATATTAACTGTCATTTTGAGACTAATGTCAGCAGTTGGATATTACTGGTGGATATTATCCGTTTCCATAAAGACACTCAACAGCAAGATATTTTAAATGCAATAAGAATAAAAAAAAACTATTATAATTTAGGCAACAAGTAAGAAAAACAGTACAGGTAACAGTTATTATGCAAATGCATTGTTACACTATTAAGCTAGACATTAGATGGATAGCTGAGACATCTAACTCTGTCTTTTGCTTATGTTCACATAAGTCATTTACTTGATTGAAAATTCATTATCTGACCTTGGATTAGTTCCTATTCCCTAAATACTGACTTAATCCATATGAAAAAACACCAAACTGATCTATCATCAGCCTAAAAACAGACTTTGTTTGGAAAAATGTGGTCAGTTTGAACAACTTTCTGTGAGAGACTGAAAATAACCACTATTAAGTGGTGAGGATGCAACGTCCCTCAGGACCAGAGACAAAATCAATATCATCTGAAATAGAAATCAATCTTAGGAAAGTGTGTCAGTGATCTACTGCTTCCACTGAGCCCAGCATCTGACAGCATAACTATTCCTCAGACGTCACTCTACTGTCCTACTAAAGACTCCTAACACAAATACACACATGCTGGTCCACATTCAACAGAGCACAACACACTCAGCATGAAAAGTCTCATCAAAAATGAATCTTTTGACACAAATATTGTCAAAACTTTGATAAATTACAGACTGCTACATGATGCCTGTAATTATACAAATGTCACTTCATGGTTGAGTTTCATCTACCTCAACACACATTCAAAATCATGTAAATTATATTCACCTACAATCCTTTATGTAAATCAAGAAAACAAAAATTGCTATGTCTTATGCATATAACTCAAATAGAAAGTAGCTCCTAGAACAAAGGTGGTATACATATTTACATATTTTAAAAGAAGCAAAAAAATAACATTCAGTTGATTGTGTTTTCTGATTTATGAAATAAAGACTTTAGACAAGCAGGTCTTATTTTGAAAAGAGGCAAACAATGTGAATTATATTCACTGTTGAAGTGTTTGTCCCTCACAAAATTGATCTATACGAGGGCAGTCATTGTTGAAGTATTGCAGTATTTATTTAGAATACATTTGCTCACAAGCCTTCTTGTACAGTTTTGTGAAGTAATGAATGGCAGATATGATTATCTTATCTTTTATGTGAGTATGTTGTATATTTCACTTGAGGCACACAGATGGTGTGTGTGACTATGCCAATAAGGCTGTTTAATAATGACTCTACTCAGGTAGCAAGAAAACATTTGAATCATTTCTAAGCACGCTACTCCTTTAAAAGACCACTGAATTAGCCTATGTTAAAATGAGGGCAGAAGAAGTGACAGAATTAAACTGTAGGATGATAAGAACTGATTAAATGGTTTTTAGTCTGTTCAACATGACATACGGACAGTACTAGCTTTGTAATAGTGCTGGTGTCTAAGGTCAGAGTCTAAACCAGTGTTCACTTTGGGCTTAATGAGCATAAAAATTTATCATGCATTTMTTTCTTTCTTTCTTTCTTTCTTTCTTTCTTTCTTTCTTTCTTTCTTTCTTTCTTTCTTTCTTTCGTTCTTGCTTTCATGCTATCCCACTTCAATGAAGATTTGATTTCACAGTCAGGAACAAACAATAATCTTATCAGGCATTGGGGCATAACAAATTTAAAAATACACCAGCAAATCCCAAACTGTGTTGGCTTCTTTTTTGAAAATGAACATGTGAATATCCCACCTGAATTAATATGAATACAAATGCTCAAAAATGTGTATCTACAAAGATAAGGGAACAGAAATACATACACAAACACACACATTCTGAGCTGTCTGTGGGTTCATGGTGACTCATGTAATTAAAAGCTACAGTGTCTCAATTAGAAGCGTCATTGGAGGAAAAGGATTAGATGTCTTCCTCTCTGTAGATTGAACACTTGAACAATTATCCCTTGATTGTACTGTACATGTAACTAAAGACATCCGTTCCTCCACATTTAGACACAGAAACAGAGATTAAACTGAGAGAGCAAATGAGCTTTTTATAAAGTTTATAATAAATGTTAAAAATAACATTTTAAGGCATTATAGACATGCTGTTGATACGAAGGCTGATCTGAAGTGTTAGAAAAATAATATGCTGCCTTAGATGCCTAGTAATATTAAAATTGTAGGGTAAAATTTCTTGTAACAATCTGTGCACAAGCTCAATAAAAAAAATCCATCATGGTGCATGAGGTAAAAAAAACTGTTGATTAATAATAAAATATTGATGAAAAGTGGCAGTAAACAGTTATTAAGCGTAAATTATTCATTATAGTGTGTTATGTATTATGATGATGTTTAGAAAAGCCGTAGATTAGCAATATGCTAAAATCAAACTACTGTAGTCAAATATTCAAGTCAAGTCTTAAATGTTTAGTGGGCAAGGTGCTTCAGTATTTGTAAGGTTGCTGCCAATAAAGAGCATTTCAATAAAGAGATGTTTCTCTCTTGCCATTACATTTTATTAAAAACAACAAAGGAGGAGCTTTCAGCCTCATTCTGGATTACAAACCTTAAAGGAACAGTCCACCCAAAAATAAAAAAGTCTGTTATCATCTGCTCACCACATAGTTAATAGAGACTAGCATTTCAGTTTCTCCATACGTAAAGTTATTTTGGAGCCACATAAGGGTAAGAGTGCTGGACATTCACTTCCTCCACCCACAATCCCTGCCAGACCTAAGACTCAAACCCCCAACCTTCAGGTTGCAAGTCTGACTCTCTAACCATTAGGCCACAACTTCCCCTTATTTGGGTGAACTATTCCTTTAAGACAGGCTATAAGATTCTACTGACACTGCAGTTCTAAAAAAGAAAAGACCAATAGTACGGCTGTGATCCAGAGGGAAAGTGGAAGATCTATGAATGAGAACAAATTATCCCTGTGGGTTTACAGTGTTGCATCTATTGGAGGGCAGATTAAAAACAAAAAACAACTACACCCCCCGTGGTTGCTACAGCCTTTGTGGTAAATCCAGTTTTATCCAGTGAATTGTCAGTCAATGTAACTCGCTGTGCTCTGCAGGATGATAATTATTACATATTCAACAAAGAAATAGTACGGTTTTTATGTTTTTTTCAGTCATTTTGTGTGTGTACTTTAGATGGAATTGTGGACATTGGTGACAAAATTGTTCCCAGAATATAGCTAAATCTGACAAAACACCCCCAAAAAATTTAATTTACACAAATAATCTCCTAATTTAGATGCAGTAAGATAAGATACATGCTGTGTTGTATGTATGAACTGTTGATTGTTTTGTTTATTTGCGTCTATTTTTAGCACCTGATTCACTATAGGAACTTAAATCACATAATGATGACTAGCTTGTCATGTAAATAATTAATTATTATACAATACAAATAATATCACAACATCTCATTGTTTCTATTTAAATTGACTTAAACAACAAGCTGGTAATAGCTTGTTGTTTATTGCACCAGGCAGGAATTGATGCATTTTTGCTAATAAATCACAATCTACAACAAGTTTAATTTACAAGAGCTGAAATGATTTGCACCTGACTTTGAAATTGACAATGACTTTATTTAAACGTCACAGCTACAAAAACACATTTAGCATGGCGGTTTAAATGAACTGTGCTTGGACTGTTCACTGAATTTGCTACTTTCTTAGCTCTGTCAGTTGTTGCAGTGAAATAGATTAAACTTTCCATTTTATATGGTGTCTAACTGCATCTATGTTGAGCCTCTGTTTTTTTATTTCTATGCACTAGCGTTTCTCTCGCTCTCTAGCTCTCTCTTTAAAGCAACAATTGGATTTTTATTTGTAGTGGTTAGGCCTCCCTCAATCTCTTTAATATGGACAAATGAGTCCCATTATTCTCTCTGTGGCCATTCCTGCAACAGGGAGCGTAAAGAAAGAGGAATCCAAAATCTTTGCTTTCCATCTTTTACTCTTAATCCCTTCCACCCCATTTTCAGTCTCTGTTCACATTTTTCTTATGTGCTTTTGTCGTACTCGCTCTGGAAAATAGCAGTGAGGATACAAAGATGCACACTTCAATTTATTTGGCATGAATAAACAATGTGGTTTCCATGTGCAGGATAAATTTCCCCTGGCGACAGGCTCTCACACACACTGGCAAAAAAACACTCACACCTGCAAAGACTGTACACTTTCACAAATCAGGTTATGAACACACCAGTTCACACGTGAGGAAACATATTGAGTCTCAGACATTTTGTATTTTGAATGTAATGGAATATTCCAGCATACACACTTGCATGATTTGCTTTAGTTTGCCAACTGCCACACGAAAGTGTTTACGCTTATGCAAATTACACACTTAGATGCATATACATTCTCTATTACAGTTTGTTAGCTCTATTAAAAAAGATTATGTGTCTTTGTCTGTGATTATGACATGTGTAAATAAGAAGGTCAAACAAGGCTTTGAAAGCAATGAGGAAACGAATTGGCCCCTCATATCTACGTCAGTCATTTCAATTTAGTCACTTGCATAATGAGAATTTTATCTCGTCGAGCTCAGGGGCTTGACTGAATGAGGGCAGAGTGTAATTAATGAGAGCAGAGATACCCATGTGTGTATGTGCTTCACACACATTCTGTTAGGTCTTAAGAGACCATTGGCTACATGTATCATGAGGTTTGGTAAACATGTAACAGTCATTCAGAAACTGTCTTCAACGCATACACATGCCAGCAAAAACTTGCACAAAATGGCTTTTTAAGGCACAGCATGTTTTCTCAGTGTTGTAGTGCATGGCACAGCCATTTTGCCTTCCAAATAGACCTCCAAAGCGGCCCAGTTGTTTTTAAACTGGAGACCCAGGTGTTTATGAGAGTTTGGAATGGAATTTCACAATGGCATCACTCTGAAGTCCTCTACAAATAATAATAATAATGTCATTTGTAATCTTCAAGTGTTTCGATGCATGTTTGTGTTTACCCAATGCTTTTGGTTCTCAATGGTAAACCGCATCTGCTGTAACGCCTTTGCATGCATATTTAGGCATGACTCTCTGATAGCAAATCGGAACACGGAAGCCTCGACCAGAGTGGCTGGTGCAACAGTATCTCATCTGTTTTGGGTCTTTAACGCTGTGGTGGGCCCTGCTGGGACTCCCCTAATCAACAGAACAGCTGCAATTTATGATTAATGAAGCAGTGCACATTACAAACGAGTCTGTCTATTACAGACAGCATCCAAGACTTAAAATAGATGTAATGGGCAGCTTGCAAAAATAACGTTTTGACCTTTATTTTATTGTAAAAATATTGTCAAGGGTGTCCATATCCGTCCAACAGTTTATTGCTTTCTTTGCTGAGAAGAAAACAGAACAACATATCAGCAGTTATTGGCAAAGATGGTTTTATGTAGTCACTTTAAAGTAATACGTAAGTTGTTACCTGAGGAATCGTAAAGAAAATGTGTCTATGTGTCTAAAACATCTAGTTTTTCACATCTATGGGAATTTTTTAGCTCATTATATTGATTGCTAGGCTTCGTTTCATTTAAAAAGGTTTCTTTTTAACAACTCCAACCAGCTCACAACTATGAGCAACAATACCACTAACAATATAAAAGTTATTATAGTAAATAAGTGTTTCTACCTTTTTCTCTTTCTTTCTGTAGATGTTAAAGTAGTCAAAGCACTCAATACACATTGTTTAGTGTGAATAGAATTGGCTTTCGTCCCAGTGCACATACCTTCAACCTGAAGGACAGCAGCCAGGCCTACTGTGCATCGGTGGCCAATCGGATCCCCAGGACACTGTACCAGCAGCCAATCAGCGCACTGACACAGCACGCAGCCTGAAAGAGCAGAGCCGGTGGGATGTCACAGCGCAACAAAAGCTTAGCCGTATCTCTCAGTGGTGTACAAAGCCTGAGCCCTGCAAACACCACAAAAACACTGTTTAAGGCTCACCGGGGAGAGATCAGCTTTTCTCCCACCAGCCGTCCATCTACTGTCTCTCACTCTCATTATTGTGAACGGATCAATTGTCAGGTAAAGGTTGTTTTGCGGCACAGCAGTATGCTTTGGTTCTTTGCTTTGTGCTAATTAGATCCACTTGGTGAGAAGAGGAAAAAGAAAAAGACAAGTATTTATTGTTTTCCCTCCCTCCCGCAGGTTTCTTCCATTAATACAAAAGTTTATGGCTCCATAAAGAACAAATGCTGCAAAAAAGTGCCCCCCCCCCCCAAACCCACTCTGAGGAAAGAGCGTTTTACTGCATCAGTGGTCAAAGTCGGTCTGAGGGAGCCAAATTACGACCTCTCGTGAAGTTTGACAACTTGATTTTTTCTGCACAGTTAAGCTAAAATATAAGCTGCTGGACTTTCAAATCATTAATTTATACCAGCAAGCCTCTAATGCAGCTCATATACATTCATATTTTAATGAAAATGGCCCTCTCATATTTAAAAGTTTTATAATTTCAAAAAAGAAAGTTTCAGATTTAATCGTAAAATGTCAAACTTTGCAGACATCTTTATATTGTCGTACACACACACACACAAACATATATATATATATATATAAATACGGATACACACACACACACACATATATATGTATATATATGTATATGCTTGCTGATCCTATTTACCTGTTCTACATATACAAAATATTTTGATAAACATCTATTATTATGATTTTATGACTTTATGTGAGATGATTTGGGGTAGGTGTAAGGTTAGATGATTAAGAATATAATTGGCCATACTGTAATAATAAAGTCAATGTACAGCCCCCACCATTTAAAAAACACAAATGCGTGGGTTGCCAAGAAGAAGGTGAAAGACAGGCATTTAGCAACCTCTCCTCTGCTTCACAAGTAATCACTCACCTTCACCTACACACTTTATCTAACTGGTAATCATCTGTACTGTATTAAAAAAGACCATAAGAATGTGAATACTTATTCTCCCAACCTCTTTACTTGAGTTTTGCTCTGAGGCTGTCATCATCCATAATGGACACAAATCAGTAGAACTTTGGGCCACTAACAACTCATCTTGTTTTTTTTTCCAATTTTTTTGGTTTTTTGTGTGTGACTGATGGGGTTTTCCTGCAGGGTCAAATACTCTAGGCTAACACTTTCATCCGCCTACCTCAGGCTGGGGGAGATTGTGTATGTGTATGCGTGTGTGCGCGTGTGTGTACTTTTCTATATGGTCAGCAGTAACTTTTATTTACATCAAAAGTAGTCCTTCACCTGTCAACATGTAGCACTGCAATACTTTAGATAGGGAACAAGATTACAGCTGCATAGGCAGTGTAATCTCATGTGTGTGTGTGTGTGTGTGTGTGCTTTAACCCTGCATGACAGAGAGCAGGAGAAGCCTCTTTCATCTGTTTATGCCTCATTAATACAGCCCCAGTGACAGAGCTAATCGTAACATGTCACAGATAACAAATGTAAGGCCATAGTTTCATGAGAAGAGATGTCACAGTGCTGTAAGTAGACTGAATGGAAGCCTTCATTGACCATGGCTTGGAGAAATGCACAGTAATTATATTCAGCACTCATAATGAGGAATCCTGTTCACGCTATAAAGACAGATGTTTCTCAGTGGCCGAGAAGTGCTGCCCAGCTTGTTACAGCTCCCCCTGCTGGTCATGCAGGGATCAATAAGGAAGGAAATTGGAACCCTTGAAACGCAAGAGAGACATTGTTGTAAAAGCATGTGGTGTTTTAATACAGTTCCTTTACACGACAGCTGGTGTGAAAGTCTCCAAATGTAATGAATGCGACCCCAGAGAGAGAAAATATGAAATCAGTTCTGGAATAAAGCTTTACAGAAGCAGCTTGTGTTCACTGACAGCTTATTTACCAGACAGCGGCACTGAAAGAAATGCTCTGTCAGACTCAATTCAAAAGCACCTCCCCTTAATGAGAACTCCAAGTCTCCAATACTCCAGGGTCTATCATCTCTTAAACTTACACTCAAACCAGTGTGTTTAAGGGCTCAATGGAAATTACAACATAAGAAAACCATCACTATTCACTTCACAGACACATGGGCTGATCTCCCACCCTCCAGTAAAACCCGAAGTGGTCCATGGGCCGTTCTCTGCATCTCTAATGACTGGCTTTTGATTCACCTGTCATTCAAGTGCTTAAGATAGGCCAGTCCAGGACTTACCTGCATTAAAGCTGAGAGAGTTATTTTGTGCCTTGTTCATTTGTATTAAGCTGCTTTAAGTGCATTAAAGGCGATGAAGTGGGCCAGCATTGATAGAGATCGGGACGCTCCGACTCGCTCCAGAGGAGGAAGATTAAGCTGCAGTCAGTTAGTGGAGTCCTTCATGGCCTGGTGGTAAAGACCTTTGGAGCCACTGCAAATCGTCTTTAAGCTTTTTTTTGGTTGTTTGGAAGATTTAATTATTGGTTATAGATTTCTGATTTTAAAGAACAAAAAGACAAACTAACGAAAAATTATTGAATTAATGAATATTTCTGTCAGTTTTCCCTCAAACCCTCAAGACTGAATAAGTTGCAGTTGCAACAGTACTTTATCTTACCATTTAAAAGCGGTTGCCTTAATGACTTTATCTATAAACTTCATCCCAAAGACTGCCAGGCAACTGTGCAGTTTAAATTTTAGAACGGTTGGGAAAAGACCAATAGGGAAATTATTACCACTATTTCAATTTGACAAGGTTGTAACTCAAAAGACATGTAATTGCATTAAAAATGGCATCTGGAGTTTCTGTTTGGACTGGCAGTTATTGTAAGTCTGTGTTAAAAGAGAACACAAATGCAAATACACTATTTGCAATTTAATTATTTCACAACCTATCCATTATAAATAATTTTAGAAAATGCAATTTACAGTTCCTTGTTCAATAAAGTGAAGAATATAATTCCATTCAACAGACTGACTGCAATTCTGTTCTGCAGCTAAGAGTGAAAAAACTCTTTATTGTGACTTGACCTTAGTTTAGTACAGGTTTTTGTAATAACCACAAAATAATTTCTGCCAGAGATGCAGATTGCCAAAGAAGTTGTTTTAGAAGCTTGGAGTGTGGCTGTAAACTGTTTATGTTGACAGTAAATATGAGTCACATTTTTATAAACAGGAGAATGGGCACAATGGCACACAAAACCCACCAATTTGGCTCTCTGCATATGCCTCAGATGTGCAAGGCGCTAAAAGAGGCAAAACAAGGCAGTCTTAGTTTATTTAAGACGGAGGCACACCTGCGTGTACTGTATCTTTGTTGCTGCCAATTCCCAAAATAACATGGAACAAATACAGCACAAAACACTCAATGCTCACTCAAAAATATGTGAACGAAAACAAAGAGGAGTTCAAAAAGAAAAGAACATCTGATCTTCTCTTCACCAAGAGGCCCAAGTATCTCAGAAACAGATGCAGGTATTTTGCGTTGAATGCATTTGCATGCTGGCTGGCTGGCACATCTCGCCACTTGTTGCTGCCAAGCATTGAGCCGTGTTACCCATGATTACAACACTGTCTCCACCAATTTGATCATTGGACTCTATCTCCAGCTGTCCACATCGGAAGCAGCTGCAAACACTGAAGGAGAACAATATGTTTTGCTTAGCTTCAGCTGTGTCGTCGCTTGCCAAGCAAAACGAATCCTCCGCGCGGAGATGAAGGAACATCAGAATAGGTAGTCATCCCTTATGAGGGTAAGACTTGAATATGAATCTGTTTATTGCTCTAACCCATTCCAGGAAAATCTTATGACTGGATTGAAGAGTTCTTTGGAGTTTCTTTGTGCTGTACAAAACACAAGTCAAATAATTCCAAATTATTTATATGGTTCTTTTTACCATGTTGCATTGCTTCAAAGCAGCATTTATTAAAACAACACAATATTTAGATCTCTCATGGTCATTTATTGGAGACGATTGCCTAGGAGCCATTTTCTAAACAATTGCCTAAGAGCCAATTGTTCAGCAGTATTTACAAATTGGTCTACAAATTGTCTAAAATACAAATGCATGACACATTTGAATCAAAGCGTTGAAGGAAATATGTGATTTGGGGGAAAATTAAGATTTAGAAGCATGAAAGAAAAGCAATTTTAATGAACAACTGGAACTCTCAGAGGTATTTTGCCACATTTAAATCTTGAGCTTCAGGGAAATGCAAGGTTGTCATAGTGGTAAAAAAAAAAACATTTAAGATGGAAAGAGGGAAAACTTAATTATCAGGTGGAAACTGTGTGGGAGTATTTTTCTTTTTTTCCCACTGTATTCCAAGTCCCCTAAAGCATGTTAAGGTTTAGTAAGAGTAACAATGCAATTGTACCCCAAGGAGAGCCTTTTCTCCAATGGCTGAAAAACCCATTTGCCCTTTGGCTATGGTTTTACTGTGGTCATTTAGAACTGCTCCGGGCTGTTGGGGGAAATGTGCATTGTGTAGTCAGATCACTTTTTCACCACAGTAAAGTATATTTTAAAATATATTTAACCTCAGTTATACTTGAAAACCTCCAAAAGTCGTTTCTATTGCACTCTTGGTCTTGACACACCATTGCTCAGTGCAAAGTTAATAAGATTAGCTTTTTGCTAGGAGGTCTAGAACTATAATTCCAGATAGACCCCTGTTAGTAAAGCTGGTATTGTTGGTCACAAAGTGCATGCAGTG
Source organism: Yasuhikotakia modesta (assembly GCA_036877545.1). Taxonomy (NCBI): domain Eukaryota; kingdom Metazoa; phylum Chordata; class Actinopteri; order Cypriniformes; family Botiidae; genus Yasuhikotakia; species Yasuhikotakia modesta. The sequence goes on along the minus strand of JBAJNP010003006.1, from coordinate 16,833 downwards.
TATTAAACCCAGAACTGTATCAAACAAGCCAGCAGAAATCGCTAATAAAAAGAGAGTGTGTGTTTAATATATATTTTGTATAATACACCTGTCAACCACTATTTCATTATGGTGATTTTTATTACAGCAGCTTTTATTCCCTACAGTATGCCTCTATTATTTTCATTAAATCACAATACATTACTTTGCTATTTGCATATCATCATATTAAGGCAAATTACAGTTGTATTATCAGGTGGCCTGTGTTTTGCTTTGAAGAATAATACAAGAGTAAGTCCTTGGAAGGTTAAGTTCATGATGTGAAAGAGCCAATAGTGAAAATGAAATGCTGAGCAAATGTATCTACAACCAATGCCATATAACTAGTCACTGGCGAGGAGTGAACACACACTACAAGCCTTGAACGCACCGGGAGTAGTGGGCAGCTATTACTGCAGCACTCAGGGAGAAATCTGGGGTTACAGTAGGTGCCTTGCTCATGGGCACTTCAGTTTTCTCCTGCCAGCACTGGAATCAGACCAAAAACCCACAAGCCCAACTCACTAACCAGTAGACCACTGCCAAATGTCAAATGTGTGGATGAAAGCTTTGTGAAACAGGAGCACTGGTCACTAGTTAAACAAGCTATGGAAACATTAAGAGCTTTGTGTTGCAGCTAGCTTGACAAGATAAAAACACATCTGTCAAAACAGGGTCTGTCAAATCAAATGCGTATCTATATTAAAAGCACAGTCATAATTTGCTCTCGTCTCCATGATGATTGTTTGCAAAACGTCTCTCTGAAAAATAAAAATGTCTGTTTGATGGGTATAATATTTGTAAAATTAATTTGAATAGTTTGAAGCCACAGACATAATCTTTAAAGAAATTATATCACTAAAGGCCCAAACCATGTTTCATTGCAGATAAACAGTCTATGGCCTAACGCAGGGGTTTTCTCCTCGGGGGTTCCAGAGGAGGTCAGGGGAGGCACAAGGAGAAATTATAATAAATTTAAAACATGTAATTTAAATGTTGTGTTTTTTGTTATTGTTTTAATTATTATATTTAAATGTTTTTATTTAAGCAATACTAAAAAATAATAAATCAAAAAGTGAGTAAAATGTCTAACGTTGTTCTGTGTGTTTATCTGAAACGTGGTGAACACCATTGAGTGATAACACTAACGATACAATAAATTTTCTCATCAATGAGAAGTCATAGGCTTTGCTTCTGTTTGACTATTGACTGTTTGACTCTTTTTATACATTTATTATAACAGTTCCTCCCAAATCAAACCAGAAAATCATAGACCAATATCTTTCCAAAGTCCCACTTACCTCAAGCTGTGCACATCTGTCCTAAAACAAAAAGCACAGGCTAACTAATGCCTAATCCAGGCTAGTCTTGCAGATTTGAAGTCCCAGTTATTATCTCAGTTTCTCTGAACATTAAATGGAATTTTCCCAGGACAGTCTTAAAACATTAATGGCATTCATAGAAGAGTAAATGAAAATTTGAATTGCTGCTTAGATTGCAGGGATGAGTAACTCAGCTTTGCTTTAGGGAAAAAGAGATGGGAGGTGTTCTTTAAAAAGCACGTTTCTACACATTATATCTATTCTTTACCAAGCTAGTTAATCTCAAAGATGTGCTTCTTTAATTAATATATGCTCCTCTGCTGTTATAAATACTGGAGGAAACAGAGGCTTGGAGACCTGCCTGACAAAGAAGTTGTCAGCATACACTAGGATAAGTTCATTATCAAAGCCAAAATGTTCCCCTCTCTTGCCATCTCTGTCTTTTACTCCCTCCAACCTTCTATAACACAGCAAACTGTAAATAAATAATAGGTCAGATCCAAAAAAATGTAATACATTTACTAGCTATGCATCCCGTGTGCAATGATTTTGTAGGCTGACAACAGCCACAAATCATATAAAGTAATACAGCGATTCAGCTCATCGGTTGAGCCACAGCTCACTTCAGTGATCCCGCCCTCAATCCAGACATCTCATGAGATACATTTGGCCATATTTTAGTGGGGTGGCCTCACCTCAGTCACTGCGGCAGTTGCCATGGCGATGGGGTGCCTGTGGATTCTATGAGCTATATAATGGTGTCATACTAGTGGCACCTGCAATTAAGCAAATGTACGGTATTGAGGTATTGATGGGTTGGTGCAACCAAAAAGCACCTGTCGTCAGACAGGTTTAGAATTGTAAATATTTAAAATTTGTACACTTGGCAGACACTTTTATCCAAAGCGACTTACAGCACATTCAAGTTGTACATTTTAATAAGCACATGTGCTCCCTTGGACTTGAACCCACATTGACACTCACACACTCTACCACACTCTACCAACTGAGCTACAAGTTTAAACACTTATTTAACATATAGTTTGAAGTCATAAACGCACTAAAGCTATTCTCATATAACCAGACTTCTGACTAACAACAAAAGTCACAGTAAGTTCAGGCAAAACCACTTACTAGCCTAGAGGATGCTACATCTGACTGATGTCTGAGATAAAGTGGCCACAGTTAGTTTGGTTTTTAGGGACTATTTGGGGGGCAGGTTTATCTTGGAATTGATACAGACCAGTGTCAAAAAGATTACCTTACATTATTTTGTTAAAAAGTATGTGTATAAAAAATGTGTTTAGCTTTTGTCATCATAATCATTTCTATCCAAATGTCAAAATAACTAGTGATTACTTCTTCCTCAAAAACAGTAGGTTCCTGGAAATACTGATAAAAACCAACCCAGTGCAACATTTGTGCAACTCTAAAGTGTTACATAATGCCAACAGATTAGTGCTTACAATTTGTTTGCAATATGCATCAAATGGTGGGTGGGTGGCCCATGGGTCATGCTACCTGAAGCTGATGCTACCTAAGATTATTATATCAAAAAGCCTTTCTGTTAGCTCAATTGGTAGAGCATTGTGTTAACACCGCAAAGGTTGTGGATTTGATCCCAGGGAATGCAAGTCCTGATAAGAAAAATTATGTATACATTGAATTCACTGCTTTGGATAAAAGTGTCTGCCGAATGAATGTAAATGTAAAAACATGAAAGAGAGAAAGAATTAAAGAAATAGAGATAATCATAAAAACACAGAAACGCAACACAGACAGAGCTGATCTTCTCTAAAAATGCATAAAAACTGTACAATTCCATAAACACCTTTACTCATTTGATAACTATGTGATGTCAACATGCACCCAGCCAACCAAATGAAACCTGACTTACGCAATTACATGCAAGACTTCTCTTATTCTTCACATCCATCCCACAGATAACAAGCTTATCTCCTAAACTGGCATAAGTTTTCACCTGTCCTGAATGTGACAACTGTACTAAAGCAATTAGTCTAAGATCAGGACAACTCACATGTCAGCTTGATTATATCAGACTAGCTCAATATAAGCCCTGGCAGAGGCAAATGTACGTTTGAAACGTGCCCACCATCCTTTATAAATCAGATTGAAACCTTTTTAACCTACTGAGAGCTGCCCGCTTGACCCCGACAGATGCCTATTGGTTCAGCTGGCGGGTGCTAACGAGCAAACGAGTGCAAGTCGATAAAAATGATGATGACATGCAATTGCCGCCAAGCCCAGAGGGTGCCCCCGCAGCCATGCGGCACCCCGGACAGGTGCCCGGACTGCTATTGCGGAATCTGCAGCGTGTGCAGCAAAGTGATATTGATTGAGTTTCATGCTGCCATTTAGTGGTTCAATAAACGAGTGTGAAAATAAATATGGCATTTTGTCTCTATGCGTCATTTATTAATATTCCGTAAGGGAACGGGGTAAATGGCTTTACCCAGGGCGGGAGCGGCAGACACCTGCCGTCTGTCTGTGTTAGGGTTTATTTCACTCCAGTGGGTGAGAAAAAAAACACAATGACAGCCTTAGGCATCTGCCCGATAACAGAGAAAAAGTCAATTTTTGTTTGGAAGGAGAATTGTGGGAGCATTTGCCAAGCTCTGTAACATGATCTTCTACACAAATTAATCCGCTGTGGTTTTATGATGATTCTGGCAAGGCAGGAAAATTGAGCTGTGCCATAATAAAAAGTATCTGTTTGAGTCCGTATGCGGGATAAAACCGAGCTGATTGAATTGGTCCGAGTCCCGACAGTCGAAAATACACATCAACGTAAAGATTCTCCTGAGTGACAATCTTTCATGCAGTGGTTGGAGGTAAACAGAAACAGATAATGTGTGTGTGTGTGTTTTCCTTCAATGTGGCACTAGTCTCACTACTTTAAGCATAAGTGGGTATGATTAAATATTCATTCAGTCTGTCTACTGCATCTTACAGTACAGATGTTACCTCTTGACATGAGATTACAGTGTCGCATTCAAGTGTGTCATACATAACGCTGTTTGAAAAGATCCTCTCACTTACTCACTCACACAAACACACATGCAACACGCACATCGATATTTGCTGTAATTACATTTCTGTTGGGCTACTCTCCTTCAATATAAGCCATTTTCATTTGTGGGAGAGATAAGTGTGTTGCATACAACTGTACAGTGTATATACACGGTAAAACAGTGAAAGTGGATGACAATGATAAATATAAATGATTAATTTTTCTGTGTTTTCCAATGTTATCCCAGTATGACATAAAGATCCTCAATGGAACCAAGAGATTGGATATTTTATGTTTATAGTTTACAGCTACAGCTTAGTCAGTCACTGTATCATTTATTTCCATGTATAAGTTACTTTTTTGTCACAGATTTTTCCATTATTTTATATTAGTATCTGCACTATTTATTTAAGTACTGTTACTGTATTATGTTCTATATATTCTATATTTGTTATATTTTTACTGCTTACGTGTCAGGGCTGACTCTGGGTAGTTTTGGTGTGTGTGTGTGTGTGTGTAATCACTGATCCAAATCTATAAAGCCACAGCTGAACCATCAGTAAGTATGGCATTACAATTTTCACATACCAGCTCTGAATCCCACATACCGGCTGAACATATCAAAGCTCCATCTGACCGACCGACTGTGCTAAAATTTGGTCATTATTAACCGATGGCACTTTTTCTATTAACCCCCTATGATTTCTATGAACGCTTCTCTCAACTTGTGAAGACAACACAAACCCAACATACAATTAAACAGTAAATCAGTATTGAAAAAATATAATAAAAATGAATGTATAATAAAATGTAAATTGTAGTGAGAAAATTAATATAAAATACAATTAGTGGAGATTAGTATGTAAAACACAGAAGTATGTCTGTATTTTTGGGACAGAGTTGCAGTAATTTCTCTGATAAAACACATACACATGTTGCTTTTAAGAAATTTTGATCCTTGAATCCTTTTTTAGTGTAGTGGATGGCAACATACAAAACAACATGCTAATGATCAGACTGAGAAAGTTTGATGTATGCCACATATTTAACCAAAAGGTTTATTTTTTTCACACATAACGTGGGTGAATTATTATAGGTGCATTGAAAGTACAGCTATATAGCAAAAGCTTTTCTAGATAAAAATGTACTAAAGCTGTCTGGCTAATGTGCCAGAATTTGTGTTGTTTTAGTAGGTCTGTGTGCAAAATAATGCAATGAAGGCACAACAAAACCATTACCGTTGCCATTACTGCATGACTAGCATTCCTTCACAGAGGTTATTTTAGACATTTGCAAACAAAGCCTGCAGTCTTTAAGCTACGAATGAAATGCCAATTCACGTTAATTTATTGATACCGCTGTCTTAACTGCTGTTTGAGGATGTTTATTGTTAACTAATAAAGCAGTATAACTAATGGCCATAATACCACTTGATGGTTTAGGTTTTTCACTTTGACTACATTTTGCATTGTGTCTCCTACCTTCTGAAAGTACCCACAGTATGAGTTGTGCTGTGTTTTTGTTCTGTTCTGTGGACCTGGCCTCAAGCCCACTGATAGGCCAGAGCTGGAGAGCATGGGCATCGCCTGCCAACAGCCACCAGTCTCTGGCTGTGTTCCGGAAAATGTTTCCCCCTCTGGTTGGATAGATTTAAAGGTTATCTCCTCTAATCAGTCTCACCTCATATCCCTTCGGAGTTCCATCCAGACCCTCCACAGGTGTGTGAACGAGAGCGATAAGAGGAGAGGAGTGCATCATGGGAACGCTCGAGGGCCAGAGAATATCTGTATCAACTTTGATATGGAATTAATTAACTGGCCTTTCCCACCTCCGTCGCGAGTTTTGGCTCATGCTTTATGCATCAACAACAGAAGTGTAATTGCAAAGGGGTAATTGCTAAAACATTAGCTGTTATGGGAGCGCATGAGTGTATGGTTTTAATTTGTCAACAAAATGCACACTTACATAAGCACTCTTATAGTCAACCCTGCTGTACGTGGCACTAAGTGGCTACAAGTGTCTCTTTTAGGCAACCCTCCATCTTTCTTGACAAACGACTCAACGATTACTCATGCAGGTGCATTACCGTAATGATGTTCATGTCAAGGAAGCCGTATTAGCTGACAGTTGATGTCTTCTTCAATGCGAGGAGTGCTTGTACCCTCCAATTGACCTCTGGCTGTGGTGATTAAGTGCTTATGGGGTATGAGAGCACCAAGCTGTCCCATCTACAAGCCTTTACCTTCAACTCTTATTTACTCATTAGGAACTGACACTTAACCAACTATGCTCATAAACACGTTACTTAAGCACCATTGCTTAAACATTAGCGTATGAGAGGATAGTTGCCATTAGTTTTTGCTTAATGTCATTTCTTGCAGAATATCCCTCTAGACTTTAATAATAACATGGTTTTACTATAAAATATCTTTACTATAAAATAATTTGTGGGCAACAGACCAAATTATTGAAGTAATTATTTATCAATAATCTTGCCTTATCAGTCCTTAACAGTCCATTATCACCAAACTAAAAGAGCTGCATAATAATTCTTCAGTAAAAACTATTAAAAACTATTTTGGGCAAACTGTCTTTAATTCTAATCAGAACTTTGTATGATACTGTATGTGTTTGCAGTTTGATAAGCCATAAACCTCTCAGATCCCCAGAGTTAATGTTTGAGAGGCAGCACATTAGCAAAAACACACTAATTTTGAAGAATTACCCAATTGAAAGACCTCTGTCGACAATAATAAAAATGACTGTCTGTGATGCATGCTATATGAGAAGAGGCTGGTCAGAGGGGAATGACGGCGGTGTCGTCTCATTAGCCGCTGTGGCCCACGGCAAAAGAGCTCATTACAATTTGCTCCCTTAATAAGGCGCAGTACGGCTTAATCAAATGCTGCGAATCCAATAGACCAATTAAGACCAGCACAAAGCAATTGATTTATAAATTTCCTGCTGAAATCAATACTTTAGCACTAAAGGCAAATAAGTGCCGTTTGACAAAACAGCTCAAATAGACAAGTTATTTTCCTGACAATTATTTCCTATTTGTTGTCTCAAGGCTGTCATTGAAATTATGAGAGCACAAACAAAAGAGGCCTAATACATTACAGTCAAGATGAGCGTTCCTGTGCCAGCGCAGACGTTTGTTGTTGTTTAAACATTTGTTCAACCAGTCAATGCTCTACATAACAGTAATGTCATTTTGGGATGATTTGCATACTCAGTCATTGTAGGAAAGCGATTTGATTACCTATTTGAGAACACAATGAGCTTTACTTGAGACTAAATTAACTGGCGAAGTTAAAACTTCTACTCCACAAGCCACCATAGAAGTCACTACTTTAACAAAAGCCAAATGCACACACACAAACTCTTGACTCTTTTCTACATACTGCGCATGTAAAAATGTTCATGCACATCTACACAAAAATAAATGTCTGCGATATCTACCCAAAACACATTCACTGATGACATGCTACACTAATTTAGATGCAAATAATAGCTTAGCGTTGTAGCGTTGTAAGCTGGGCTCATGCGCTCGGGCGGGTTCAATTATTACCCAGTGTAATGAAGATGCATGCCATGTTTTTGGCATAAATCACAGCACAAACACACACATAGATGACACACACACAGAGCTGAAGGGAGGATGGAGAAGCCCCCTTCTGAATGCTGTACAAAGACAGGCCAGTGACTACACACACACACACTTTCTCTCTCTCTCTCCACCTAATTTCAGCCTGGTGTACAATAACACCATTCATCAAACTGACTGAGATTAGTTACTTTTCACCCCAGTCCCTGTTTATGATAATTAAATCAATGTATGTGTAACTGAAGCTTCTAGTTGTACAACACTTACATAAGGCCTTCAACAACAGAACTTGATTCTTTGAAAAGAGTCATCATATAAGCCAGATGAGCAAAACTAATATGACAAACTCTTGTTAAATTTTAATGGAAATTTAAATGGTGTTTTAATGATGTAGCAGAATGTTACTAAAATGTAATTTTGTCATCAAATTTATCACTGCATTTGATCAGTCATTTGAGAAATTTAATTTAAGATAAGGCTCATTTTAACAGACATAACACAACAACAAAGTTTTCCTATTAGCAGACCACAATTCAACCACAGAATTCGTCCCAGACTTTTGGTATGCCTTGTGTTAGGTTTGCATTTTACTCACCCAAAAATAAACATTTGCACAAAACCACTCAGACATTTCTCAAATAATTTTTTCTTAAAGATATAAAAATGTCATAAAAGTTGGAATGACATGAGGCAGAGTAAATGATGGAAAATATTTCAGTTTTTCAGGGTAATTTAACTCTATAAGTGTAGCTACAGTACAGATAACACATGAAAGAATGTGATCTGATGACTATACAATAGTTAATAGAGGTACAATAGTTAATACTTGAAAATTATTTCAAAAACCCATTTTACATTCATAATGTAACAGATTTCCAAATGAATGGGAACTTTCAGCGAAGCGTTTGGTTAACAGTCACAAACCCACAAGCCATATGGGAATATCAAAGTGATGAAAGATTATTAAGTTAAACATTTATTTTTCTTAGGAATAACATTTACTGATGAGTCGAATGTGACCAAGTGTGTGAGTTAATAAACTACAGTTTAATTTTCATTTTGTGTTGACATTAAAGAAATATCTCAGTGGTTGTCTGCAAATCCATTAAACCTCTCTGCCTGATCGCCCACCTTCGTGTCTGGTTGCCATGGCCACCGTTTCACATGTGGCAGTTTGAAAATGTTCTTAAAACTCTTATGTTCAGTCAGAGAGAACAACATCATACTTCTGCAAGTACAGAAGGTCACATGATCATGCGACAAGACATCTTTCGATTACAGGACAAACTGATGACAACTGATAGCCAAAACAAAACAGTCAGTCAAACAAGACAGACATTGTCTGCAAAAACTGCCTAAAAAGGTGTGGTCAAGAACAAACAAACATGAACTCTCCTCTCCTACACTCATAAATCATTTCACAAGCATACCGGTTCTCTCTCCGTTTTCCCTCCTGTCATCTTTATTGCACTCTTGCGCATGTCTATCAAAATGAGTGACATATACACATACATACCACATTCCCTGATCTGGGCTGTTTTCTGTTCTGCTGGTCTGTCTCAGACCTTTAGATCTGGGTAGGTTAGACCTTCTTTGAGTAAAGAAGCACACACACAGGATTTGAAGGAAAATGAAGGAACTGTAATGAACAGAAGAGAGATAAGATGAGGTCAGAACGCAGCTAGAAAACCGTTAAAAAAGAGGACAGAATTTACAGGACTTCTTTTATTATAGTTTTTAAAGCCACATCAATCAACAATGGATAAACATGATATCTGATAAAGCAAAAAGCTGTGATTTACAGTGATTTCATTACAGTTGTGGGATTGTTAGCAAAAAGTCAGGGTTCATCTGTTGAGTTAAATGAAATAAAGGGGAAAGATACATAATAGCTTTCTACAGATTTTAAAGACCTTCTTGGTTGTTAGACAAAAGGAGTTTGTTTGACGTAAAGTGATATAAATGCATTCTTGACCGCTGTTGATGGACACAACACACACTCTCTCCTTCTTTAGCTAAAATAAACTCAAAATCAAGGACAGCTAAAGCTCTTTTTTCACCCTCTAGAATGTTCTGTACAATCATTTTGCACACTGAAAGTGCCATGGCAACAGAAGGACTGCAATACAGAGGTTCAAGGACTTCTCTTGTTCCCGCAACATTTTAATTACGTTGCTGGTGCCGGTGGTGGTGATGTTTTGTGCTCTAACTCGAGTCTGCAGTTTCACCCTCCATCCATTCTGATCTCGTTTCAGTTTCAGCAAGATTAGGATTAATTGAAGAAAATATTCCCTCCTAAAAGAGACTAAGATAGAAAAAAGAATCCATTTAAGACTGAAAGGCTAGGAGACAACTGGGCAGCAGAAATGAGGTGAGGGAAAACAGGGAGGGCAAAATCTTATGCTTGTTAAAACTCAGATGTAAATTAACGTAATAATTCACCAAAAATGAAAATGTCCTTGCCATCTGAATAACCTTGTGTCATTTGGAACCAGTATGCTTTTATTTTTTCTGTGTATAGTTATAGTATGTATATATATACATACCATACAGGAACGAATTCCAGATTCTGTTTGATGGATACTGGTTTGGTGCAATATGAGGGCGACTAACTAATGACAGAATGTAAATGACTTTACATGCAGTTGAATAAATACCCATATGCTGAAAGACAAACACCATCAGGTGTAGGAGAGAGATGTATTTTTCCCCCTGATAACACACAGGACATCATTAATGTTCATTTCAAGCACTCAGTAAAGCAGGTACTTTAAACACAGATAACACAGACAGAGCAGGAAGGATGTGCACACATTGCAAAATGAGACAGGAAAATGCATGCCTTTCTAAAGAATACTGATAATTGACCTATTTAAAATGTAGACACTGCAATGTGTTGCATTACATATTCTGGGATACAGCTTCATATTCAAATGAACAAATTAACATTTACAGCAACTACAAATCAACTTTCTTTATATATTTAAAGACCTTTAATATAATATTTTTAAACCCAATATTGGACAACCAGTTGACCGAGATAAAAACACGGGCAAGGTGGAGCCGTGGTCAATTAGAGACCAAAGCCAGATTTTAACAATCTTTTTGTTTCACAGTTGTTTGTAAAGAACACAAAGTGTATCAAATAAAAATGCTTCTAACTATTAGACAGTTTAAATTAGTTTTCAGATAGTGGTCAATTAAAAACTTGCATGTTTTTATTCAGGGATAAAAAACAGTGTCATTATTTGTGCAATTATATGCACACCAAACGTTTTAATATGGGAGTAGGCAACAGATGTACTGAAATACTCGCTGTTAATTTAATGATTCAAAAATACACATAATCCACCCACTTTAACATGTTATATAAAGTAAGTACAAATGACAGCTAAATGTCAGTTAAAACTTTTATATATTGCAATCAATCTAAAACTAAGACTAAACAAACAAAATGCACTTAGTTTTGGGACATAGAAACATGGCTTATAATCATGTATTAATGTTTATTTCATACCTGAATGTAAGGAATTAGTTAATGAAAACATGCAATCACTTCATCTGTTCTCTGGCGGTGATATTATGGTAGAATCAGAATGCATGCTTTGAAAATTGTCAGTCCGTGTAAAATTCCCACTGTGTAAAACACCTTTTCTTATTAGCCACTTAGCGAGACATGTTCTGTGCAATGTCCTGTGCTAGAAGCGGTTTATCCCTTTTCTCTGGCAGCTTACTTGAGGATTATTCTCACATTCCAGACACACAGTGGGAATGCTAATGTCTGTCTGAAATGGAATACTCTTGTGTCCATAATGCTGACAGTGCATCACTTACAGCACTGAATGTCACAGGTTCTGGTGTTAGCTCTGGTCTTTGTGTAATCCACCTGGCCTGGTGGGTTTAAACACAATAGAGAGGGAGAGAACGAGAGAGAGAGAGAGAGTGTGTTCTGCTGGAGTCTATCCTGGGATTGTGTCTATGATTTCAAAGATTTTTGCACTCTCTTTGGTCTGAAGAGAATTAATGAGAGGCCACACACACATATGAAAGCACATTAGAAAGCCTGCTAATACTGAGCTAAGAATACTTTGTGGAAATTAAAATTAAATCAGCTACTGTCATTTGTTTCAATCAGTTCGCAATGAGTTTTGATTCTCTTGTTTTGCATCAAAAACACACTTTATAAACCACATATACCAAGTATAAATTAAGCATTTAGTATCATACAGAATGTATATAATTACTGACTGATACTTCATTTTTCTTAATAAGTATTTTGTCTTTTAGTAGTTTGACATCCTAAAACCTGAAACTTCATTACTTTAAAACCTGGAGATAGGAAATATATTATATATTATATTTTCTACCTCCAGTGTGCATAGTGTTTATGGTGTAAGCTGAATGTTAAACAACATGTCATGTTCTGCCACAACAGCAGGGGGAGCCCTCACCTGAATCTTGACTGGTTGCTCCCGTTAATTCTTTATGGAATATTTCCTGTTTATACACCATTTAAACTGGGCACTCAAAGATATACTTGACAAAGTATTGCAAAGTATCAGGCGTTGTCCTCATTACGTTAATTTTAAACTTTAAACCAGAAATAAAATATATTTGCCAGTAGTCTAGGATAAACAAACTCTTAAAAGCACAGTTCTTTCCTGCCTAAAATGTTCTGAAAAACAAGACAATAATACTAATCAGGAGAGTTATTTATTTCATTATTTTCAGTTCCTTAAGTGCACCTACCACTTTCTGGTTCTAATCCGGGCCAAAAATGCCCTGGTTTCCACCCATTCTGACCTTCAGTATCCATGCCAGGTGCTGAGACATCACTTTTCTCCCACTCAGGCTTCAAATGAGAAGCTCATTATCATAGGACCGGGGTAATTAAAGCCCTGATAAGTAACTGGCCATTCCAAACACCAACCGTCACCAATCCGTATCTGAACCCCAGATGATGAGATCTGATTGGATATCTGATTATAAGCGATCAACAGCAGGGCTGATCCCTGCCAGAGCTTCCAAGAGGCCTTATAAACCTCTGTCCACATTAATCACTCCAGGAAAATCACAGATTAGGTGTTTTGAGAGGAGATTATGCTAATCACTGGCAACAAACAAATGTCAATACAGCCTGTGTGCTTTGGGCCTTCCTGTGGCCAGTGGATTACTGCTTTAAAATTAAATCCTTAAAAGATATTGTCATTGAGTTGTTAAATTAGAGGTCTTAAAGAAGTTTAAAGACTTTTATAGAGTTCAAAACAAGTTAAGCACTTCATATCGACAGCCTTTGTTGGCTGTTGTCTATGATAACTGACATCAATTTTAACTCTTCCCACATTTTGTAAAATAAACAAAAATAGGTTGAATCAAACAAAAGTTGAACCATTTCTATTCAAATAAACACTAACTATTAACTCTGGATTTTCCAATCTTCGTATCCAGAACTAATGGGGTAAACTGCATGGACACACAGAAAATGATAACAGCACAGGCCTAGAGCTAGTGTAATGTATTAGCACACCAGCACACACATAAACGTATTAACAAGTGTTAACATATTAACAAGTGTTGACCATTGATGAAACAAACGGTCATTTGCTTTGCCACAGACACGTATATAAAATGCACATATCCATGCACAAACACACACACCTTCAGGCTATTATGGTGTGTATTGTAACAAGCAGCTGCCTTTCTAAGTGCTGTATCATTTTGCCCAATAACTACTGACTGATTTAAAAATAAGCCAATCAGAAGGGCTGTTGATCCATACTGGCATACATTGTTATTGTTTCAAAATGTCTCCAACTGCCTCAAGCAACCAAGCAATTAATGGCATGTACCCAGAGCAGAGAGCCAATAAGAGCACAAAGAGAAACAGGGGAGACAGTAAAATCAGTTTCAGCTTTTTTATTATTACATCACAGAATTAGACACTCAAATCTCCCGTCACCCAATAGGGAGAGATTTGATTATGAATATTGCTTCTTAATGCGAGTTGTGCCCCGTAATATCTTTCGTCAGATTAAAAAAACTCAACAGCATGTTCGCAGGTGTGCGTTTCTGAGTGTCATTATCACTAAAAGCAAATAAAAGTGCTAAATGCTAAGCGTTAGTATTAAGGAGCGTAACAGCTTCTCTTCATTCCTGTTAATGGTTCCCATGCTAATGCGTCACATTGCCTAGCGTCTCACATTACTTTGCGAAACAAAATGAGCTCAGAATGCTCCACTGAGCTGAGAAGACTCTGAAATAGGAAACAAAGTTTAAGGTACTCCAGGTTCTTTCAAGGCATCAGTCAACAGGCACCCTGCACTGATTCTGAGAAGCTCTTTGGCAAAGGGGACAGCCAAGGACACACATACAGAAAATGAGAGCTACCCAAAAGAGAGCTAGCCTTTAATGATGACATTCATCTGACTAGCAGTTGCTTAGCTGGCACTTGCAGACCTGGAAATTTGAAACCTGAATGCTGTCTATCATTTTAAGATCTTGAATATTGAATTTTATTTATTTATATATTTTAAATATTCACGTGAGGAGCTCCAGGAGTGACTGAAGACTCTTTAAAAAGTTCAAAACATTATTGAACATTATTAAAACCTATTTTTTAATAACCACACATTATTAATGTTTTTTTGCTTTTTTTCATTTTCTATTCATACTGCAATATAATTCACTGTGAAATTATTTATTAAATTGCTATCAATGACAAAAACATAACAGATGACAGAGAAGGTATTTTCCTGCTAGTTTTGTTTTGCCTGTAGTTACAGCATCAGACCAATGGCATGGTCTACAGTAGCTAAACTTTTACCCTTGTAACATAATGAAAATGGAAAATTCTGTATTGCAATTGTTATATCTGCATTGTTATAAGCAATGTTGTTCAAGGTATTTTAGTTTGGTTTCTTTGTATTTCCATCTTTGAAAGATCTGAATCTCATCAAAGTCTTTGCAAAGTCTGCAGAAAGATTTCATAAGCAGATCGTTATTCAACACATTAGCTAGACAAAAACTACAATCCACTGTTTATGAAATTCTCAGACACAGAGGCACATGACACAGAGGTAGTAATATCACATAATCAAGCACATCATTTTGGTCAAAAATGAAGTAAAAACTGTCTATCGCATACAAAACAAGATAAACAAGTGATCCATCAGTGATAAACGCTGACAGAGACGACTACAGAAAATGTGATTCTGCTAATGGAACCTGCCAATGTCAAAGCCTTCCTCCGATCTACCTCACATCCATTTTTCTCCAATTATGCCATCACTGATGAAGAGGCTTTGATCCGCGGGGCCTGTGGGAGGGGCCATCTTCTCACAGGAAGAGGACATTATACAGCTGGAATGCTGATAGAGCTAGAAGCTGTGCTTATTGGTTGGGGGAAAGAGGTCTTATCTTTCCTATTACTGTGAAAGTGGGCTGTAAAAGATGGTCAATTCTGAAATGGGCAGCTTGTGCTGGGGTCATTCTTGTCTCTTGCGGAGCCACTGGGACCCATTACATCTACCTCAGACACTAAAGGCGGCATTTCCAGATGTATGTATCATCTAGGCTATCGATTAACATATGGTTACATGCAGGAGAGGTAGGACAACACACAAAAAAAGAACAGGGGACATACATCAATAAGACCACCTGAAGATGTGGGGGGTGGGCCGGTGCACATTTCGGAGTCAACGCACATGGACGGAGTTTGTCTTTGGCAGCATTATTATTATTTATGGCAGCATTAAAGGGAATCTGGGGCTTTCGGTTTGGATTATCCAGCTTTAAGATGAAGAGGAGAGGACTGGCTTTCTGTGAGTCTGCAGCCGTAGGGAAGTTGTTTGTATTCTTTGTTATGCAATGCTGACTTGACTTTAGACTGCAGGCTGGTTTTTGCGATGGAAATATTCCTTTGCTGAATGTTATCAAAGAGGATGTGTGGAGAGAGAGGGAGGGAAAGAAAGAAAGAAAAAATTATCTCAGCTGATATAAGGAGAGTTCAGATACATCATTATGGTGAGTCACATTTAAGGGTTGAGTCAAAGATTCGTTGAATTAAACAGAAAAAAAATGAATGGATTTGCATTTCCAATAGTAAATGCCAGAATTTCGCAGAAATTGCAGGAAAGGGACTTAAGTCAAAAACTTAGGTTTTGACTCTTTCCTCAAATGGGACACTTCATGAGAGCTGCTTTGCACCAGTTTTCAATGTAAATATGGTTATACATAATTAAATAGATGCGAGAAAAAAATGAACAATTCGGTATGAAAATGCAACATGCAACAAAGAAGACTAATCATAAATCAGTATGCAAATGTTAAAAAGTGTCATTGTTGTATATTCTATTTATGAAAGGAGTTAGTGGAAGATGTAAATGGAATTAAAATGGAATAAAAATGACTCACAAAAAAATGTGTCTTTTTTGAGTCTTGACTTGAGTCTTGAACCCTTTATTGGATATGTTGTAAGAAAAGTGAGAGGTATTTTAAAATAGAGCTGCCTTAATGTTATAAACCAGTGTTGGTCTGTAAATATATTTAATTCTTTAGATTTACTTTTATACTTTAACTCAAATGATTCCTGGGCCAGAGAACAGACATTTAACTTGAATAACATGGATAACAGTGTCTGTCAAAGGCATAAATATGAATATATTATGTTCCCCTTCAGGAACTCGAGCTGCGTCAAAACGCTATGGGAACGCCATTAGCTTTTTTGCACTCTGGTACAGGTGTCTAATCACAAATTGGGGGGCGTGTCATCACAGGCGGGGTGACGGCATGACCAAGAGACTATAAAGAGACGCTGTGTCTCCTGCCATACCTCGTTCGCTTCATTGACTTCCTAA
>JBAJNP010003005.1:0-42912 GCA_036877545.1 Yasuhikotakia modesta | reverse complement strand
AGAGAGAGAGAGAGAGAGAAAGAGAGAGAGAGGGAGGGAGAGATGCACAGTTTGGATTTTGTTCTGCCATCAGAAGATCATCAGATTGATGTAGACGCAGTAACAGAACTGTTTATCTGCTGCTGTTATGTCTGATTTTAGGAGGATCATCTGAAACAAACGTGATACTTGAGTTGAGTCTGATATGTTATAAAAGAACAAGCTGAGCACAAGTTTTCTTTATATAACAGCAAGTAAAAGTCACAGCAGAGCTGTTTCCAGTGGCTGTCGTTTAGCATCGCCTGTTTCACAAATCTGCTCTGAACATGCTATTACTGTTTCTTACGCTTCTGCACAGCGCTTGGAAGAGAGAGAGAGTAAGATAATCACTATGGGAGCAGCTCTCTCACCGGTTACACTCGCTCTGTGGCGTGTTCACGTGGTCACAGCCCTGAGATCTCCTGCTAGCACTTACTGACATGAGTTTGAAAAGAACCACATTCTCTGCTCTCCTGTTCTGACGAGAAAGAGAGTCTTGAGAAAAAGCTCTTCTGGTTTGTAGATAATTCAGATGTTTTTTGCAGGCGAGCAGCTGCTGTTTTCTAATGAGTTCTGCGTGAGATTAAATCAAATCCAACCTCACAACAAAATGTGCCGTAACAGGAAAGGAGGACATGCTGAAATTTCTGAAGAACATCTGATTTCTCTCATTATCAAACCTCTCATCACTTATTTTAGCTTTCTGAGGTCATTAAAAATGTAAAACGATGTGCTGTTGGCGTAGATGTGGTCTAATTTTTGTGAAGGGCCCCGTAACAGACCCTCAAGAGTAGAGTCCTGATTCTAAACTCCAGAGGATGTGACACAGCTAATCTGAGTCTCAGACAAACCAACAAATCAATGACTTACAAAGAAACTTAAAGCAAACTACCTCCTATTGTTCTGTCTACAAAGTGCAGGATTGTATTTTTCATCACAACACAATGTCCTTCTGGGAATTAATGCTTCTATTGAATCACATATTTCATAGACTGATACAAATAATCATGTTTTATTCTTGCTTATAATAAAAATAGTCAAACCCAGAATAGATTTTGTTTTCTTTTGAGGTAAATGTGTTTTTTGTCTGTGCTTTTGACGTTCCTTCCATTAATTTTGTTATTTTCAAACTAAAATCCACAGGTCTACATTTTTCCAAAATCAAGACAACAATGAAACCAAGCGTGTCTTACAGTCTCCGTTCTTTCAGACTAAACACAGAATAATGCCATTATCAGCAAATCTTGACATGTTTGGTTATCTTGTGAAATGACAACTGACCGGTTAACAATAAACAAATGTTTAGCTAGTTTAGGCACCTTAAAAGACCAGCTAAAACGTTTGTCCTGAGCCATTTTAAATGTAAAAACAAAACTATTTTTCTACTGCAGCCAGAACGTTGGTGTTTTATCTGATGCGATCACAGTTAACCTTTACAGAAGTAGTTTTTCTTCCAGAATTTTCTTCCAAAATATTAAAATGCTGATGAAATCTTCCTAATTCACATTATAATTCATTATATCATCACAATATGCTGAAAGCTTAATAAAGCCACAAATGTGAATGCACTCAACACAGAAACATTATCCAGTATCATTAAACTGAAAACATCGTGTCTGTAGTGCTTAAAACAAGATCCTCAGGCATCACTATCCATCTCTTTCCCTCTCTGTCAAAAACAAAGATGTGACTGATGTTCCTCAAACAAAACTAATTGTTTGGTTGCAGAGCTGAAGCTGCCGTTCTCACATCAACCCTCAGAACGTTCCAGCAGAATTGAACAGGAAGTCTGCGCCCAACGTTCTCCTCACTTACTCTGCTGAGAACAGTTTTTCAGCAGAACATCAACACACCCTTCAGGGTTTATGTGAGCCATAAACTACAGTGCCATTAACAGACACTGTACACTCACAATTCTGACAGTTCTCACAAATTAAATGTTTTTTATGAATTTTTATAAACCTCTACAAATTCTTACAGACACTGGATTTGGAATCATCAGTGTTATTAGATGCCAGTGTGTGTTTTCATCAGAGGTGTGACACATATTCTACTTGATGTGAAAAGCAAAAATACATCAAGATTTTTTTTAATAGATTGTTTTAATGTGTGGATGTGAACAAACTGATTGTGTTTCTCAGCAGAATGCAGAAAATGTCTGTCAATATCACAGCATCCCTCTACAAATAAATGTTCTATCACATTTATCACCACTGTTATGTTTGTGGTATTTTACGGTGATGTTGGACAGACGTGGCAGAACGGCAGTCTCTGAATTTCTCTTCTGACTGATTTATTATCTCATTCTCTCGTTTCCTCTGCTGTATGTGACTGAACTGTTACTGTCCTCTTGTGTAAAGGCATGTATCTTGTCTCATGTGCTCTTATCTCAGTCCAGCAATGGCATTTTTAATAACTTATATTACAGATAAAGCAATAACCATCCTCAGGAAATCTGTTCACTGGTTTCTCCTCCATAGCTCAGAAGATTCAATTTCTCACTTCCCAGTAATGGTTTAATAACAGTTTGGAAAGTTTTAACTTTGTCTCAGATGTTTCTCCTAAAAGTCTTTAGGAAACATAAAAATAGCCTCTTCTATCTTCATCACTGAGAACTCTTCTGTACACATTTTCTGAGAGTTGAACTCAGTCCATCCTGGTTGATTTTCCATTATTTTCTTTTATTTTTTAAAATGATATTCAATAAACATGGCAAAAAATTTCATATTAAAATATTTTTAAAAAATTCTCTTGTCTTTAACTGAATAAAACATCACTTGTTCCAGATCACAGCTGCTAAAATCTTACGTCAGAAAATTCCCTGTTGATTTTAAAGCAACAGTAAATCAGAAACTAAAAGGTTCATCTTTTACCTGTGAAGGTTTTCATGTAACAGGTCTGAAGTGATTTGGAGAGAAATGTTTGATTTTCTCTTCGTTTCATGGTGACTGAGAACTTTTGTAACAGCAGCTCAGTTTTTCTTTCCTCTTCCTCTGAATGTTCTCTGATAGTCTCTGATAGTCTTCTTACATTTGTTTCCTGACCTCAGTGTCTTTATCAGAGCAGCAGCTACTGTAGAACATCCACACAACCGAAACTCAAGTTTGATTTTATCAGTGTTATTATTGTTCTGGTGTTTCCTCTACATTCAAATCTAGTTTAATGTTTCATTTGTGTTTTATGTTGCCATTCAGGCCTGATACACTTAAAATGGCTGCATTAGAAACAACAACTGCTGCTTTTAAACATCATGAGTCTTTCAAACACCCAGCAAACACAGCCAACAGCCTCCACCAGATAAAACATAAGCCAGTGGTTTTCAGATACAGAGTACATTTTAATTAAAGCCGTCAGAGAAGATGAATTCAGCTCAGCCTCTCTGAGTCTCAGTGAAGCGTTCACAGAGAGCAGATGAAATAAGGGCAGGTAACTCACCTGAGGTGTCATGCCATGGCAGATGTAAAGGATGGGAACATTATCAGTGTCTGGCCCTTGATCGAGACACAAGTCACTCTTTAAAGAGTTCTTCAGCTGAGAAGAAACAAAGTGTGTTAGTTTTACATCCTAAATCAAAGTTTCTCTCTCTTTAAATGTTTCTTATACTATATACAACACTAAAACTGTTGTAGAGTGAAAATGCTGCCACACAGATCCGCTCTTAAACTACATGCCAGTTTTTGTGTCACTTGATGCTGTTTTTTGGAAGCGTTTTAGTTTGCTGAGAAAAAGCACAAACTGTCCAAGCTTGTCTGAAAATTATTTTCTTGTTAAAATTAATATCTTGTTGCATAACTGTTGCATTAAAGCAAGATCCCAGCGCCAGTCATTTTAGCATCAGCCAGTCTGTAGGGGTCTGTGGTGGTCTGTAGGGGTCTGTGGTGGTCTGTGGTGCAGTGCTGATATTCAGTAAAACAGACTCTCACGTACCGCAGGTAACACTCAAGACTGTCTCTGTTGCATCTTAATGTGATCCAATTCTCTTCTAATTACCGTTTCTAATTATAAAAATCATTTTCATAAGCGTATGCAGACGCACGATTCCTCTAAATCATATTCCAGTCAAAGACGTCTGTGCAGTTAAAGGCTTCATGTTTTATTTTTTCCACAAATAATTTGAACTCATTGTTCTGTTTCCCTGATTTTTTATTTCACCAAAATCATTTTAAGCAAAGCCTCAAAAACATTGTTTCCCCAGGAGGTTTAGCAGCTGATTATACTGGTTACATCTGCTGAAAACAACGTGTGACAGAACAGGTCCTGGCGGAGAACTTCAATGGATCTTATCTGTGTTTTGGCTTTTTCTGTAGGATTTAGCTGAACACTGCTGTGTGTTTTATCACCGCGTGCT
Organism: Yasuhikotakia modesta; assembly: GCA_036877545.1. NCBI lineage: Eukaryota > Metazoa > Chordata > Actinopteri > Cypriniformes > Botiidae > Yasuhikotakia > Yasuhikotakia modesta. The sequence continues at coordinate 38,546 of JBAJNP010003005.1, read as the reverse complement.
GAATTTCCAGCCAGTGTGATTGACAGCCTCATCAAATGCAGTCAGTCAGAGTAAAGTAATGAGGGCGAGAGCTATTTCTGAGCCCTTTCACTCCCAGAATTCATTTCAATAAGGCTGACCTATTTTCCACAGTTTCTGCCTCTTTAAATTGCTCCTTGGGTAACACATGCGATGAAATTAAGCACAGGATGAACGGCGCGTTAACCAGACAACCTGTTCTCACAACAGCACAGATTCCAGAACATTTTGATTGTCTGGATTATATCAAACTGAAACTAATAGTTTGGACTGGACACGCATGGCTAAAGCACACAGCGCGGGTGCGCTACGCTTCAGCTGCTACCAGTGTGCGGCGCAGCAAACGTTCTGTCAAGCAGTTTGGGAAATCGCTTCATATGGAGTGACTGCAGAGAATGTCTTAAATCCGGCCTCAGCGGGGTACCTGAGCTCCCGTGACAGACTTCAGCTGACCCAGCGCTCACCGGATCTGCGGTTAGCTTCATGTAAAGACACTTTAAGATGCACCAAGAGAGTCTTGCTAAGACTTCTCATGCTCAGGGTTTATCACAACAATCTGTTTCCAAATCACACTGCTTTGGGGAAATGAATCAATTTGGCAAAACATACAGGAGAGAAATAAAGGAACATTTTAGCAACAGATTCACAACAATGGTGCTACTGTACTGTAATGTCACACTATTAGCTAGCAAAACTGAATTTGATGTTTGTTTACATAATGATACAGAGTTATTTAATCAGATATCAAATATTATACAGCAGTTTGTTCTGTTCTTCAGTCTGATTCAACAAAAACGAACCACAGGTTGAGTAATTTCCTCAGATGACATGTGACAGTAGATGCAGGCACTGACATACACTCATGATTTTAATCACAAAATAATTATTACAGTCACTAAATATTTCACTGGATTTCTTCAAAGGTCACATGGATTTATTTTACATCATTAAACATGATCGCTGTGTGTGTGTGATGAGACACAAAACACTGCTGATGAATTCACTGACAGACTTCACTGCAACAGTAGAGTTGATGTAAGAACTCACCACACCGTATGCGATGGTGTCTGTGTACATCCTCATCTCAGGGTAGATGTTCACCAGATACCAGCGAAACGTCTTACACTGAAGTCTCTTCCTCAAAGCTTTCCTCTCTGTGATGTCACCAATATCAACACCAGAGTCCTGCTCACACACACACACACACACACACACACACACACACACACACACACACACACACGCTTCTTTAATATGTTCACTTTTTATTAATTCATTTCCTATAATGAGAATTCTGTCTTTAATGAGAACTCAACAATACACCAGGACTGTCAATCGATCAACATTTAACAGTAATTTTGCAGCTAATGCATTCAGTTCACTTTTAAAGAAAGAAAAGCAAATAATAGGCTGTAATAATTAGGTCTGGCAATTTGTGTGCTTGACACTTGTGGTTCAAATTTATGCAAGAGGTCTGAAAAATAATAAACCAGACAGATCCTTTATTTCTCAAACTGCATCAAAAGCTCAAAGCAAATTTCACTTGTTGAGCTTTGGAGAAAATTTAATTAAATCATTTGAAGAATGAAAAGTCATTATTTCTGTCAGACAGCCCATCTGTTTTGTGTTTGTTTTATAAATCAATTACCCAGAGGGAGGGTGTTTCTCCATCAAACAGGTGCTCAGAGATTGTGTTCATGAGACAGATCAGATCTGCTGCGAATGTTCTGATTAGTTTTCACATATTGAAACAGATATAAATGATTCATCAAGTGTTAAACATATAGCTGCATGCATTTACATAAACAATCAACCTCCAATAAAAGACCAAAAGGTACAGTTAGTGTGAAGTATCAGACCGGCAGTAAAATGTCTGCATCTGACAGTACAGATTTATTCAGAGACAGCAGTGACCCGTGTTCTGGTGGGAACGACAAACTGGAGGATGTAAATGTTTCCCAGTGCGCTGGAATCACGTTTGTTCCGGCATCGACTGTAATTTCCTCCTCAACACTGGGCTCAGGAAACTGCTGCGATCTCACACACCCTCTGCGCTCACCATCTTAATTGCGTCTCACTGATGAATGCATGAACGGGGCCAAATCTCTCTAAATAAATGGAGCACTGTAACATATGGCTGAGGGCAAAGCTGAGGGCTGGAGAACTATAAATGAGGAAATGATTGTTTAATAGACAGTAACAATAACAGCTGAATTCCTCTATGCCTTCAGAATCGCTTTCACACTGATGTTGTAATCAGATCTGTTCTGCATTAACTCATGCTGTGAATGACTCTACAGCTAATAACAGCTACAGAAAAACAACACAAACGCTGTAGTTACAACATTTCTGAAGATCTAAGATGATGCTAATAAAGCGACTTCAGTGTCTGATCTGTGAAACTGTTTGAATGTCGCTCATACTGTCAGGTGTGAACTGTGTGAGTGACTGACTGATGCTGACCACTCGTCATCTGTCTTCACTCTCCAGAATGATCTCCAGAAACTTCTGCTGGTTCTTCTGCACTGGGCCTCATGGGAACTTTTCTTCTCTGGTTTAAATTCTGGGATGTGTGTGTCACATCAGACTTTCTCTCACATCAGATGGTCTCTTCAGGTTTAGTTTTGGAGGCCCGATCATGATTCAGGAACAGCTGCCAGCATAACAACCTCACTGTGACTGTGCAAACCTCCAAAACATCTCAGCCCGGATGAAAAACATCACCTTCAACTCAACTGTACTGCCAACCAGCTCTGCCATTTCAAAACTTCACCATGGTGACCTTCTAAACTCCACTCAACTCTCTGTGAGCACTTCAAAAAATGTAAATGCTGCATAAGTAAATGTAAATGTCATCATTTGAGTGGCATGAAGATCTCACCTCCTGTGGAATGTTCCAGGCCATGTAGACGTGACTCTTAAAATCATCCATCCACACTTCAGCCACTCTCAGAGCGTTCCTGCGCACATGAGCCGTGAGGTCCTCTGTGTAGGGCTTGTGAGCGCGCTCAATGTGGGCGATACGAGCGCAGGGCAACACCTCCACACTTCCACCACACTGCCACACCTGCACACACACACACACAAAAACGCACACACACACACAAAAACGCACACACACACACAAAAACGCACAGACACACACACACAAAAACACACACACACAAAAACGCACACACACACACAAAAACGCACACACACAAAAACGCACACACACACAAAAACGCACGCACACACGCACACACAAAAACGCACACACACAAACGCACACACACAAACGCACACACACAGACACACACACACACACAGACACACACACACGATTCATCAGTAACATTTTTTTGTCATTAAACTGAGAACAAAATAAAAACATGCTGTAGCAGATGTTTCAAAATGATGGTCTTGCGTTATGTGTGTCTTTACAACAAAAACATATGAACACAAATGTGATTTTACGTTTGTCTTTTATGTACTATGACATCTCATCTATTTTTTGGAAAACAAATGCATATACATTCATACATATGATGAAATATGGCTGAAACTTTTTAATTCAATATTAAAACATTAGAGACCTGAAAGCTCTCCAAGAGTTGAGTGTGTGAGAGCTGAGTGTGTGTGAGAGCTGAGTGTGTGAGAGCTGAGTGTGTGTGAGAGCTGAGTGTGTGTAAGAGTTGAGTGTGTGAGAGCTGAGTGTGTGTGAGAGCTGAGTGTGTGTAAGAGTTGAGTGTGTGTAAGAGTTGAGTGTGTGTAAGAGTTGAGTGTGTGAGAGCTGAGTGTGTGTAAGGGCTGAGTGTGTGTAAGAGCTGAGTGTGTGAGAGCTGAGTGTGTGAGAGCTGAGTGTGTGTGAGAGCTGGGTGTGTGTGAGAGCTGAGTGTGTGTAAGGGCTGAGTGTGTGTAAGGGCTGAGTGTGTGTGTAACAGCTGAGTGTGTGTGTAAGTGACCCGTGCTGTTTAGGATAGAGTGTAATACAGAGCTGAACTCGTCCTGCTTGTACAGGTGTCATCTGCCCTCACAGTGAGCAGTCAGATGATGTCACAGCATCTCACACAGAAGTGTTTGTCATGTATAGCTCCCTGTAAGAGGCGTTTACTCCCACTGCAATTTGCTGTAACAAACTGACCTGCAGTCATTTGTTTTGTGACACGAGCAGTGGCGCTTGCTGGCGACGTGACAACATTCAAAGAGTTTCAAAGTCATTCAGCTACAGCGAGAACAAGCAGATCTATGAGATGCAGAGACGCATCACTGAGATCTCCAGATCAGATCTAACACACTCTGGCTGTTCAAGAGCATTTGTACATAATTCCAGTACATCTGCATCAGCACTGAATCTAGTGTAAAACATTAACTGTACACAGACATTAACCGTACACAGAAACGGTCTATTTTACAGTACATACAATATATAAAGTGCACAACTTTCATTTGAGATTCATTAAATATTGAATTTAAATTTAACCATTCATTGTATATTGAAATGAATTGAAATTGCATTTTACAAGTTAATGTTCAACTGATCTGACATTTACAAAATTGTTAAAAAATGGATGTAAATTAAATACCATCATATAAGTGCAAATGATTTTATTTTAATCGGTTTTCGTGTGCCGTGGTAACAGAGTTACATAAAAGCATGTCTACTATCAGTGCATGTATATTAAAACTGTACCTGTACATGTGACTTAATACAGCTAATGCTATTGAGATCTCCTGAACATGCAGACAGAGAAACCTCCCATGGTGACATTCATAAGAGAAAGAGAGAAATAAAAGTACTGAGTTGGACGGCTTCCCAGATCATGGTAAGAACTGCAATTAAAAGCACTTACTAGCATATACTTAACTGGCAGTTGTTAAATTAAAAGAAAAGAAGAAAACAAAAATTCTCTGTGTGGGTGGAATTGCTGTTTGTCATGGATTATTGTGGTTGCAGACTAAAGCACACATTAGCGCTGGTGCTGCTCTGATATTTACTCCTGTATAATTTACCCCTGTCAGATACGCGCTGGACAGTCGTTGCTCTATTGTGGGCAACATGCGCAATAAACTGAGTAGTGGGTGTGTTTGAAACTGTCTGTTTCTCGAGCGTGTGTGTGAACATGCAACTGCCCGCTTTTAGCCCTTCCTTTTGTCTGCCAGTTCCCCCACAGACACCCACAATCCCTCTGAAAGGAGAGAATGTGGAGTTTGTCAGCAATAACTCCAGTGTACTAACATTGACTCTGGAATGATCTTCATGCTTGGATGTGTTTGGCTGGGATGACACTGATTGTGAAGTTCGCTGGTTCAAATGAGCCAAAACGTCATTCATTTCCCAGTGCAAACAGTTGTTCACGGCGGCTAGTGTGTGTTCTCACACTACTACATCACAGTTACAGATTCAATGCCACATTTAACACTGAACAGAAGTGTGTACTGCTTCTACTGTACAGTACATACTGAACACTGCCTACACAATTATTAAAAATAGCACGTGAACCAGTACACGTTATGTAAGGGCTATTGTACAGTGAGTCGGCCATAATAGTAATAAAACCAATAAATATACTTAGACAGAGTCTTGTAGCACCCTGAGGAGGTTTATTTTGTGATAATGACTGTACATCACCTCACTTTTCCATGGCCACTTACCAAATAAATTAATACATGGAATGAAATATTGATTTGAGTTCTAATGTTAGACATGAAACAGTCTCTCTGTGGACTGATCGCACTGCATTGTGGGTAACTGCTCTGGATGTCTGCAGTGTGCAGCTGTTAGGACAGCATTCCACAAACACAGAAGTTGCCGTTTACATGCTACAGAAATAGGAAATGTGGTTTTCTTATCACCTTCCTTCATAAATCTGTGTGTCAGGTCACAGACAGCACAGGAGGGCTCTGCCATCAACACACGTGATCCCTGTGTGTTCTGTGAGAGGAATTTTTGCATCTAATTTGCAACCTCTAATAAAGACGACTTGTGAAGATGACATCTCTATAAATACTCCTGAATTACTGTCACCTTGCTGTGTTGAGTTTTCCACACTAAACTAACTGTACATCAAGTCTGTGTGCCACAACAGCGATTCTGAGCCAGAGTTCACAGAGACAAGCGCCAGAAATTGGGAGTGTATGTAAAGTAACATTCATCAGTTACACTCCAGCACTCTCATCTCTGAGAACCGTGCTGAGGAGACTTTACTGCAGATAACAGTAGATGCTTTCTATCTCTGACTGGAAAAGACCATCCGTTTCATCTTCAAGGTGTCTCCTCAGCAAACTCTCCAGATACAGAGACAGTATAAAAGTAGTTTCAGTAAGTTCCAGACATCTGATCAGATATTTCAGGTTCTTGTCCAGTTTTACATGAAACTCTAAATCTTCCTCATGACCCGTTTATTTTTTACCTCTAGCTCACCAGAACTCGCTCACATGTTCCACACAATGGCCTTTATTTTTTATGAGTGGAGCATTATTCCATTTGCATATTATATAAAGCCTTCATGAGCTGAATCACACTGTGTTTAATCTCCGTTTGTCACCTCAGAAGGATTCAGACAGCATGTGATTCATTTCCTTCTCACCCACTTTCAGTATTTAACACAAATTAAAGACCTTGTGGCCTTCCTGTAGCTCAACTGGCAGGGGGTTTCAGAAAAGGCAAGGGTTCGATTCTTAGGAAATACATGATCTGATGAAACGCATAAATGTCATTTCTTAATAAAAGCATCTGCTAAACACATAAATGTGTGAAAATGTACCACACGGTTTCCACACAGAATCTATTTCTAGCTGAACTGACCCATGGGTTTATAATATTAAACAACACTGTTAAAATGGCTAAAGATAAATCAGTTGTTATATTGACTAGTAACTGCATCTGGTAGCAAAAGTCAAATATGTGACTGAATATTTTAAAATATAAACCCACCCTCGAAACGACTGACTGGATTCCAGTCTCTACAGAATACCAGTATATGGTTTAAAACTCATCATTACTCCGTGTTAAAAAACACACAAAACACTTTATTCTGTGATCGCAGCTCAGAATAAAACTCAGAGCTGTTCCTCTGTATGAGGGTTTAGTTCAGCTGCTACTGACACATGAAAGCTGTGAATCGTGGGTTAAGTGAAGCTACAAGGCAGTTTTAATCTAAATAAATCTCCTCGCTCTTTGTCCTTTCATTGCCATCTCTAAACAGAGATGGAGAGGATGCAGAACGCAGCTCACCGTGTCCCAGTGTGACTCCAGTCTAATCAGAACCATTCACTTTACATTTATCCACAAAGCAGTGAGGGACAGTGAAAAAGTGCGTCTCTGAGGAAAATTGCGTCCGCTTTCACAGAAAAGCAATCAGAAGCCCATTATCAGGCATAAAAATCTTAAAAGCATGCCATTCACGGAGGAAAATTAGCAGGGAGGGGAACGCGGCCCACTCTCTGTAAGTGTGACAGATGGTTATTTTTTACTGTGTTTGGTGAAAGTGGTCAAAGCGTTGAACTCATTTTAGTGGCGAGCTGACGCACAGAGGACAGCAGCAGCGTTTGTCCTCTTCTCTGTGGATGTTATTAATGGACTTTCTCTGTGACTCATCTGACCTGAACTCACAGTTTATAAAGTGCCTTCAAAAGTACTTGAGCGCTTAAGCCACATTTGAAAATGCATGAAGTGGCGTCTGTTTTACACAAGCACACTTACAAAACTTCTCATAAATATGTTCAAGATCTAAATGACATAAAATACATCTGCTAAAACACAAACACATACCAGCTGCAGTACAACTGAATATAACACACCTAACATGAGCTGAAGTACAGAAACACTCACACATAAACACACACTCCTACACTCAAACGTTCTGTGAACTCTTCATTTCCAGCACTAACAGAGGAAAATAAATTGACATTTTATGCTACAAAATATTTTCCAAAATGTTACAAAAAAGTCCCATGAATTAAAACAGTTTTTAAGTCTGGCTTCTGTCGATCAATAACAATATTAACATTTAAAAACTATTTCAGACTCAATGATCTGTGATAGATTCTTACTCAGGTTTCTACTGAGAGGAAATATGTGCAAAGAGAAAATCATACGGGTCTTTGCCTCAATCACTTCTATTCAACCACAATTCAAACTCAAAATGAGTGCAAACTGTGCAAAGCAGACGTCCAGTGCTCTTATTATTATAATGTATAGATCTACACTTTAACAACATAAACAAAATCACAATATTATTGTATTATGACCCAGGCATTCATGTAATATCACAGGTTACCAGTCGTTTCCAAACCTTGCAAAATAATAAAATGTTACAAGCAAGCGTTTCAGCCATACAGAAATCAAACTACATCAAACCATCCAGACGCTGCTTAGAAAAGGTCAGTCCCTCAGAAACTCCGGCAGGAGCAGCAGGACACCTGTGAGCCAGCGACAGAGGACAATGCTCGCTTTGAGAGAGCTACAGAGTCCAGCAGTTAAAACCTAGCAGAGGTGTAGCAGCCATCTCTGAACACCAGCCACCGTGAGGGAAAGCGCCACAAAAGAGCTATTACTTATCAAAGAAACCTGTGAAGTCATGGGGTGGTAATCTAACACCTCAAAAACCTCAGACCTTGAGCTAAAGTGGTAGTTTGTGGGTTTGTAGTCATGCTGTGGGGCTGTTTCTCATCAGCAGGGACAGAGCGTCTTGTTAAAATACAAGAAAAAGGGATGGTGCAAAAATATTGTGTAATACTGCAAGAGAGCTTGTTTCGCTCGGTTCAAAAAATGAAGCTGGATGGAAAGTTGATCTTAAAACAGGAAAACTAGCACGGGGAACAACTTTCCAAGCAGAACTTGTAATTCAATGAAATAAGAAAACTGCTGTCTGCAGGAACGATGGACATTTCCACTAACAACTCATGAATTAATTAATAAATAAAGCAATAAATGAGCTGACCTGTGCTATACTTACTGCTGACACTCATGCTGCCATCCACTATATTCACAGTATAGCAAGAATTAAAGTTGACATGTTATTTAAATGTTTAATTAAACTTATTTTTAAGTAGAAGATATACTGTCTGATGTTGCTATGCAACAACATCCCATGAGCGCTGCACAGTGATACAGCATCAGTTTGTGGAGGGGATAATAGCTGGGCTATCATGAACAAAGCACAGCCACTGACCAATCAGCATTCAGCATGTAATTCTCACAAACATAAACTTCAGACATGTTAGCAGGTGTTAATAAACCTCACGTCTCCAGCAGAACGATAAGAACTAAACATTTTACACTTTTGAATCTGTCTCTGGTGTCATGGTGCCAGTCTGAACTCTCCTGCCAGGACTGAATCACTAGAGACACAAACGCCTCAGGAGTGAGTGTGTCACTCTTATTAGCTCATGTCCAGAACAGAACGATGCTTCTTACCCTGATGCCCAGCTCCACATTCTCTCCTCCATAAATCTCCATGCCTTCATCCAGCAGGCCAATCTCTGCAAAGTACTGCCTGTCCACCACAAAGCAGCCAATCAGAGCAGGGCTCCTGCACAGTCAAACATATGATGGTTGATCGCAAAAGACATCAATGGTTTCTTAGCATATAGTGTCAGAAAACAAATACTAAAAACATTTAAAAACATTTAATCCGCAGGAATGTGCTGATATGAAACTTATCGGGCAGTAATTGTTCTTACTAATATAATGACCTAATGATGATTATATAGTTAAATACAGTTAAATCAGAACACAAATATTTATGTTCTGATAAAAATGTAAACCTTAAATGCATCTGACATCTTCATGTAAATAAAATAAACAGGTTAATAAGAGAAAACACCTGACATCTGCTTTATTTTTGCAGAATGAATACTGTGCTCTTTATCTTAAATGCCGTTTCTAAAGATGCTTTAACCTTTAAAATGTTCCAGCGTAAGATGAATATTCATGAAGGAACTGAACGGATCACCTGATTGGTGCAGTGCTGTTGTTTATGTTCCACCAGGATTTTGGTGGGTTCAGATAGCGACACCACAGTTCCCAGTCAAAGCCCTGAGCAGACAGCGGGTACTCCTCGATCTCAAACGTGTCGTATCTGATGTTGTCAAATGATGGTGATATAATTCTGGTTCTGTCCTCTTTGATTCTCTGGAGGATCGGCTCGGCCCTGAAAACATCAATGAAATCAGTGACATGCCGATGAGAGGCCTGTTTCTGGTTGTTTTGAACCTGGTATGAAACTTTAATAATGAGCGTCAGAGAAACACAAAGCCTCATTCGCAGCATTATTTAGGATTAATGCTTCTACAAGTGAATTGAGCAGTAATGTATGTTTTTGGCATCACATCAAAGCTGATTAAAAGCAATAAATTCTGTCTGTTTAAAGTATATCAGGGTCAGATTGTTCAACACACATCAACACGCTGTGCCAACTGTACGACCCAAAACATGTTTTAAACATCAGCTATAGATGCACTTTGATACTTTACAGCATTTCCTGTTCCACATAAAACACTCCTACTGGTCTGAAACTACAGAAATGTCATTTGGTAAGCTGTCCCTTTAAAAGCTGACAGAGTGGATTTCTTTTCACACCTTTTCACAGGAAAAATACCCCTTAGTTTGTGTCAGTGCATGAACAGAGAAAAGCTTTGTACCGTTTGCATTGAAAGAGGCAGTAATTACAGTCTGGTAATGAGGTGCCAGGAATAGCTATAGTTCTTATTTCACCCACCAGCCAGCGTTGAACTCGACGTGGGCGTCAAACAGCGCCACCACAGGGGCGGAGGAGGCCCTCCATCCACTGACGCGCGCGCGGATCAGTCCCTCCTGCTTCCTGTGACGCACCACTTTAATGAAACCCGGACGCTTTGAGTTTGTCTCCATGACAAAGTCCTGCAATTTCTCCTTTAACTCCTCTGAGGGAAAGAGGGAAAGAGAGAGAATTACAATGTCTCCTGCTGGACTCGCCCTCATTATCCCAGGTCCAGGAAAACATGTTGCGTTTCTCTGTGTCAATATGAACTCTCAGGTCTGAAGCAACGTTGCACCAGGCTGTGGAGATGCAGAATGTGTGGCGATCGGATCCTGTTGTGCTCTCAAACCAAACAATGAAACATTCATAATCTTCATCACACCTGACGTGATCTCAGCAGCCAAACAACATGAAGACTGACTGAGAATATATATCACAGAAAATGTTGTGGCTCCACAAAAGTAAATATATATTTTGAGATTAAAAAAGATTTTGCATTAGGTGAATTAGATTCATGACTTTGAGATGTATAATGTAAACAAATGTAAGATCATATGGTCAGGATTTCTGTTCAGGTGTGAGCTGTCATTAAAGCAAAAACAATACATTTAAAACACCAACAGTTTCATGGAATTTGATTTAATGTTAAACTTTCTTAATGTTTTGCTGCTAATACAATTTACAGTATAAATTTACAGAGATAGTATTAAGTGACTATTTTTGTGTAAAGCACTAAACCCTTTAAAGCTGCAGTGCTCTGTTCTGCCTCTCTACTGCCCCCTCTGTTTGAAGCACAACATCACAGGTTACTTTCTCTACTTACAGGTCAAATTAAGACAAACCCACATTTCCCATGAAATGAGACTCCATTTGTGTTGAACACTGATCTGTCACATTCTCAATAACTGATTTTTGTTTATTTTAAACCCCAAAAATATGTATCATAGCTTTTCATCCAAATTCTAATTAATTCCTAATATTTAATGTCACTTTAACCTTTGCGCTGTTTAATAAAAAAACTGTCAGAAGATGTGATCCGGTCTGTAAGACTGTAATCTGTGTTTGCTGGGACTGAGAGGAATTTTGAGATGATTTCACAGATGGTGCAGCAACAGGACAGAATTAATTCATCATCTCTATTATCTGTTCAAACAAATAAACCATAAAGACTTTAAACAATCAAAACAAATAAATGAGGGCCTGCAGTAAACAACGTTTCAACAACATAATATAAGGTCAGTTAAATTAGCTTCTGTACATCACAGGTTTCATCCCCAGAACTACTAAAAACATTAAATATGAGCCAAACATCATCTGAGCATCTGTCATTAATGATCATAACTCTGGCCACAGGCACAGCAGAGTTAAAGTTACTCTTTTTCCTTCATAATGTGTTTGACTTTGGCCTTGAGGGGCTGTTGTGTTCAGCCTGGTTTATGCCTATAGAATTCATCCTTGAGTGCCGGGCGTTGCTGATCGATCACTGAGATTGTGGAATTGTGATGGTGAACGTGAAGAGAATGTCTTTTTAAAAGCCAGACAATGTTAGATATGAACAGCTTGTGGCTCTACAAATTGCTCTAATACTTTTTCCCCTCCTGCAAATATGAGTTTTATGACGGAGCTGAGAGACAGAGAATATAATCTGTCTTCATGACAGCAAAAACTCTCCCTTTATTTCCAGCCTCACCTAAAACTCCTTACCAGAACAGATTCGACTCCAGAATAATTAACATAAATACCAATTGATGGAAATAGGGAGATTGTAAAGGGTTTTGATGAATTATAATAAAACCGATAACATGCCCATTATCTCTGAACAGCTGAAAGCATCAATCTTTCATCAGTCGATAGTAAACACTAAACCAGCGCTTCACTCTGAGCTAAAACATTATGTAGCATGTTTGAGAAGATGTTTCACTTTTAATTAAGTTCCTGGTGTGAAATTCTGAAGCGCTTCACATTGACCTGAGATCAGCAGCTGCTATGTAGTCCTTATCTGAAGTCTTATCTGAAGAAGTTGGGAAATCATGTCAACTGGGTGAGTGATTTAAAACATGACTGATCTGTCAACCTGTCAGTCTCATGATTCATGATGTTTGTTCAGTCAGGAAAGTTGAGATGCTTCCTAGAAGAACTTCTGATTAAAGAGAATGTTGATCTTTAATGTTGAGATGAGAGATATGAAGAGAATGTATAGAGTAACACAGGATTCATCACATTACTTTACTAACAGCTGAACACATGACCACGACTGCATCACATGCTGTTGTCATGGTGTTTCTGCACTATTGCCCTGATTTTTACATCATACTGTAAAAATGATTCTACCTTGGCACATGTTCAAAATCACTGTAATCAATTAAACTCACTTTCAGCAACTGATTTAAACTAACCATGTTTATACTTTATGTAATATAGTACAGATCAATTTTAGCTGTTTTTATTTGAAACCTTTGGAAAAGCTCAAAACCTTTCAAATTAATTGTAGATCTTGGTCAGTCTGATGTCAAACACTGATCAGTGTGTGTAAGGACTGATGGAGCTGAACGACTGGACCTCTTACTCTATGTGTGCGGTTAGTGAGGAGTCAGAGGGCTCCAATGACCCTGGTATCAGTCACGGTGTCATGGGCTCAGTGATGAAGAGCAGGCGGACCCCAGCAGTGACTCACATCAGAGAATGATGTCTGTACATCACACTCACTGCTGAAAATCACCTGAGGTGTTCTGACAGTTACAGATGGGATTACTGATGCTAACTGCAATGATGCTAACACTGACACACTGAGGTGACATTAAAACAAAATGTCAAAGACAGCAGGAGGTTTTTGATAGAGTTTCCTGCTAAATTTTAATGACTTTCAGCAGAACTGACTCCATGTTGGTGCACAACTAAACACTGGATGTTTAAATCTTGTTAACCTGAGAATTCAGTGAAGCTCAACTCTTTCTAGTGAATTTCTAGTGAATTGCTAATGCATCTCAGTATGAAATTAATGCTAATGTACATTTATCAGGTCTGTATTAGATCCCTTGCTGTGTTTTAAATTGTCTGTCATTATTGGAGACAGAATACAGCCATTTAAACAAATGCATTTGGCAGCTGCTTTTATTCAGTCACTACAGGGTATTTTTGGGATTTGTATTTTCCCAGCATAAATTCCCTGGAAACATTCCCTGGAAACATTCCCTGGAAACAAACTCATGACCATTGCTAGTGCTGTGCTCCGCAAGTCAGACTATATGTGCACAGTTTCTCATCTACATCTCTGTACTAGCTAATACGTTCCTGAGCAAATACGCACTTTGTATTACAGTAATTCTCATCTTACTGTTACCTGGAGATAAACTGGTTTTGTTGAAGTATTTCTCATTTGTAAAGACAAAACCAATAAACGCAACAATAAACCAAAACAGGAGGCAAATGGTGAGACAATTCATCACCTTTATTAGGATAATGTGTCTGGGGTGAATATTAGTGTTCTTTCACCCGCCGGTTTAATCCAATGAGCTGCTAATGAAGACCACTGAAGGGCTGGATTAAAGAAACAATGTTGAGACGCCACACTGGCTAATGCTAATAACTTTAAATGCACACAGGCACACAGTGACTGAGCAGAGCTCTACAGAAGTCTTTACGGGTGTAAACGTACCATTATTGCTGTTGTCATCCACCAGTATGATTTCCTTCAGCAGGTGTCGAGGGGTTCGGCTCATGGCTGAATGGATGGAGCGCAGGATAACCGAGAGCGCCTCATTCACAAAGATAAACACTATACTGACCTGCGGCAGGTTGGACGGATAGGAGATGTTTTTGCACCTGCGGTGTGACACCAAAAGAACACAAATATTAAATGTGAAAACATCAGGGTGCAACTGAGACAATTCTCACAGTGAACATTTGTGATGTTAATGGACATCTGATGGCATTTTTTGCAGGTTTTCTCTATTCTGTATTTTACATCATGTTAGTTTCTTGTGAAAATTGCCATAAACCAACTGAAATGTAAATGAAACTATGGAAATTCAAAACCACACAAACACAAACACACTGAATTAACCACAGCAGCACAATTTTTGACACCATTGCTGTCAGATGTTGCTCCTGATTTGAAGTTATTGAACTGTAATTTTGACCTACAGTTTAAAAATGTCTCTCCTCGCTCCTGCAGGAGGATCTGCCCCTACATGACTGGAAATAGCAGCCCGGAGGCGTCAACCGATGTGGCCGCCAACTGAACCGACTTGCTTTAAAGGGATTTTGGGCAATTAGAAATGAGAAAGGAGCTGTTTGGCAGATACAGGACCTTCTACATTAATAGGTAATGTTTTGATGTTCCTGAAGTCTGCAGTTTATAACAAGCAGGTTTTCAAAGCTTTCAGACCAGGTACTTAATCTGAATTTGGCTCCACTGGGAGAAAAGAACAGATGTGATCAAATGTGAAGGAGTTTCTTTATGTTGCTGCCAGTGAGACACATCCTGTAATTACAGACTATGGAGTAATTATGTTTTTCACACACACCTCTTTCAAAGCTTGTCAAAATAGAGCTGCTTGGTGTAAACTGTGTGCTGTCATGAGTTCAATCAATGAAAGACTGAAACAGTTTTGTACAACAGCTACATGCAGAGATCATGCACATCACACATTCACCAAAACTATAAAATAACACTAATGGAACGGCAGCAGTTCTGCGATGACTATAACAAAAATCCCAAATCAAGTTGCCACCTTAAGTCTGGAATTAAACTAAAACTGCTAAAACTACTAATTTCTCATACACATTTTATTAAATGTAATTTGCAATAAAAGCAATTTATATGTTGGCATAATTATTTTTGTCTAAAAAACTCATTTCAAACATAAATGTGACTAAAAACCTTTTAACCTGGGTATTAATTATAAAAAGGTTACCATGGCAACTTTTTTAGGCATGCTACCATGGGAACGTCACACATAGCATGAATGGTGTAGTGTGAGTTTTACACCTGAGCTGTGGTGTTAGCGTGGTCACAACTCACCCATCAGGTCTGTAGTCTGGGATGGGTCTGTCCATGGACAGGCGATCACTGAGGTAACCGTTGTATCCGTAATACTGAAACATCTTCAGGGCGGCTCGTCTGCTCTCGGGCCCCAGATCCTGACCCCAGCGGCTGAACAGAGACGAGTCGGAGAAAGAGCGATCTATCTGACTGTCCTCTCTCAGCGGAGACTCTGTGAGGGTCAGAGACACACTGCTGTCATGGGTTATACACAGCAGAATGATGGAACCAATGCATGAATCTGTCACATCAAAAATCACTTGAACTGGAATGAAATCAGTTCATTTAGATGGTGTCTCTCTCTCACACACACACACACACAGGTTTTAAATCAGCAGTTATGGAACTGATGGTTAACTGTGACCTCTTCAAATATAAGAGAGTGGCAGATCTCCTCACAGACACTCAGATATAATTGGTGCTGAGATTGTTTCCTTCAGCAGCTTCACTGACATCAGCGTGTGTCACTGTTTACACAAGATGTTTCTTACATAACTGTGTGTGAAACTCTGCTGCTGTTCTGACAGACTCACGCTGATGTTTCACTGCCTGTTCTGGCCTTCCCACATTTAACACACACACACACACACACACACACTGTTTTTACACACAACTAGATATAAACTAACTCTTAACAGACAACAACAACAAAAAGACAAAAAAAGACATCCTTTGTCTAAAAGACAAAAAAGACTTTGCTTAGATTTGTCAACTCTTGGTGACTTTGGGGTCCCCAATATATAGTTAAATAAATACACACACACACACACACACACAGCTGTAAAACAAAGTAAAAATGATACCTTCTCTGGTGCCATTTTTCCATAACTTACACCAGCACCAAAGAGCTTCATTAATACTAATGAAAATAAACCAGATAAAAGATTAATGAAGTGTTTAATTAAACATTACAGAAACTCAGATTTATGAATCATTATGGCTCTAGTCAGTGAGCGGCACAAGAAAAAATTGCTTTCAACATAAGACAGAAAGCAGATCTTTTAAAACACTTCTGAAGTTACTGAAAACAGATTCAATGCAAAAGATACATATTGCCTCAGATCTGAGTGTGTCTGCAGCTCTGAAGTTAAACATTTTTTTGTGACTGAACTAATACTAAAGTCACAAACTGATGCATAAAATATGTTTTTAAACAAATGTCCTGCAGGAACAAAAGAAATCAGATCTCTGTCCGTTTCTCCTGAAGACAAAGAACAAATAAAATCTTCTACCTTTTCCTCAGAAAAAAATAAGTAAATTTCATGTGTCTCCTGTAGTCTCAGAAAATCTCAAATTTCAAGCTGTGTTCATTTGATCAAGATTTGCAAATGAAATTCAGGTTTCAATCACTTCAACATTTCTCTCCTTCTACAAAGATTATTTATTATTTATTCTGATATCTGCACTCAGTTGATAGATTACTGTACTCCTACTGTACAGCATTTGTTTGTTTCTCCTAACAACCTCGAGGACAAACATAAATGATGCTTTGAGACACTGCTGAGAATTTCTCCAGATCTCCTGAGCTATGAAAGAGCAAACCAATAACATTTTGGTTTGTGTACTGGAGCGCCACGATACAGCCTTAAATTCAATATCTACAATCCACAAGGGCCTCAATACAACTCAAGTCTATATCTCAAATAACAGCAGGAAGTGGGTCCCTCAGACAACAGTCTTTATTGTAGCTGTGCACCTGATATGTGGAGTAACACAAACTGTGAGGACAGAATGAGGAAGTGTCATTGTTCTACGCAACAGTACAGCATCATTACTGCTGAGTCTCAGTCAGAAAACTGATACTGATGGGGTCAGTGTGGATGACTGGCTGAATCAAATGCAGCTCTGTTGGAGACAGAGTACCTGGAGAGAACACACACACACACACACACACACACACAGGAATGTTTCATTAAACCCCAGCACAAAACACAACATCTATACAAACACTCATGTCTTCTCGCTACAAGACAATACATTCAGTTTCAAATACAAATGTCTTTAACTGTGTGCAGAAAACACTGTTAATTGCATTATATGCATCAGATTCATGTGCAAATGCATACATGGTTTTGGTCCTTATATTCTTGTTCTAGTTTCTGCAGGGAACAATCTCAGTGCCATCAGCAAAGTTATTTATTACGCTTGACACTCAATCATCTGCCATAGCAAGTTATGCAGAGAGAATCTCACAAACAGCTGAGGAACCAAACAACAACCTGGACAACAAAACTGTAAAACAGAGTAAATCAGTAATATATCAGTGATGCTGTGGGGAACGTCACGGCCGTTTATACATCTTCAGTCACGTCTTTTAACAGACAAAAACAACAGAACATTTCAGGAATGTTATGTGCCATCAAAAGAGTATTTCACTGACACTGCTCAGAAAACATTTGAGGGCTTTGTACTTCATAAAATGTCACTGAAATATTGTTATAGAAATAAAAAACAAATTTACCTCGGCCCCTTTGCCCTATAATTGTGTTCCTTATATTGTTATTGTAACTCAACATTGTTAGCAGCACAGAGGTTGTGGGTTTGATTTCTATGGAACAAGAAAACACTTCTGTCATTTATATGTCTTAATGTGAGACAGTCCCCCCACAATATAAACACTCATTTCAGCAAAACCTCAGCTTTACAATACATGCACTTTAAAAACAACTATACAACCAACATTCTGTAACAAACCACTGACAGGAGAACAACACACATAAATCAGCCAGTCATATCACAGGCTACTGGAATCAGACCACAGACACAACGCCAGTAAGAGTTCACATGTAATATGTCATACAGACAAGCACATCCTGTTCCCAGAGATTTTGTAGAAGCCACAGGGCTGCAGCACATTTCATCTGAATTATGACACGATCTAAAAGCCCTTAACAGGTGCCTGAAGGGCCACTGGTGTCATTGTATGTTTGGCTATTAATTAAACGCCTCCCTGAGGAAAGAAAGCAAACCATGCAGCCTCAGTCGGGTTTTGTAACCTAGGCAACATGCAGTCTCTCAGTCTGTTCAGCATGTTGTCCCCAGAGCTCTTTGTTGATAGAGGAATGGAGTCTGGAAGCATGCAGGCCAGCCATCAGAGCCCTTCAGCTCAACAAAGACGACATGTGGCTTGAAGTAATGGAGGTCCTTTCACAGACGTTTAATACAGAAAGAGCAGAATTTCACAAGCAGTCTGAGACTGATGGCCTACATCACTGTGTGCTGAGAGCTTCACACAGAGAAGCTCAGGTGTTCTCACACGACCACCATGTTTTAAACATCCATGAACAGAGACTGAGGGACAGCCTTCATCATCACAGCCAATCATGATATCTGTGCAGTTAACCAGTCATGAACAGTGCTGAGCAGCGGTTTGTTACTGTAACTGGTCACAGATCTACAGTAGTTCATCCAACACAAACAGTGAGGAAGTGAAATGATGTTTTTTGTTGCAGGAGACACAGTCAGTGATCTCATGTTGACCTGTGACAGTCACAGTCAGTTGTGATCGTACAGTGATGGGAGGTGGGAGGTGAACATTTGTGTTGTTGCACCACTTGCTTTGAGGACAGTTTTGCAAAGATGATCTTGATCTACTGATACAGCAACAGCAGCACAGATCTCAGTTTAGTTTGGGTGTTTAAACAATAAATGACATGCAGAAATCTTATATAAAACATGTTACACGACTGTAACATGACTGACAACTACCACTCAAACTGATCTAGAGTCAGATGAGGATGCAAGCAATAAATCTGAATTAACTCACATTTAAAATACTATATTTATAAAGGTTATAATATATCAAATATAAAGACAAATTATTAAATAAACATGATTTTAATAATAGAGAAAGCCATGAAACATCAGTACACACATTTTAAGTGTAAGATTGTCAAACGTGAGTTTTTTTCCTCACATCTGAGCCTTAATGTCATTCTTCTGCTGTTTTACTGTATGGACCATATTCTGCTGTTGAAATGTCACTCAGATTTCCATTAAGTATTTTAAGCTGTTAAAGAGCAACTTCTCGACAGTAATGTGTGCCTCCGTGTGGCTCAGTGTTCCTCTTACTCAAAGGCATGTTCCATCCTGGCACACACACATAGTTGCACTCAGTCCTTCCTGAAGGTGTGCTGCACAGACCGAGGCCCAGAGGAAGCCAACGGAACGTGACTTCCTGGAGCAGAACATGGGAACAATAAGAACAATTAAACAGGGGGAAGAACGTGTGAGATGAACAGACTTGTAGAAAGACTGGGAATAATTATAACAGATGAAATGTTGTTACATTGAGAGAGAAGCTCTTGTGTGGCGTCAGATTTCTGAGCTCATGATAATCACATGATGATAATCACATGCTCTCTGGACCTCCACAAAAGACCACCTGCATACTGACACACACCTGATGGAGGTGGACCTGACAGAGTGGATTTAACTACATGAGACTGAAGTGATCACCTTTACAAAAACCTGTCTAAGGACGCGTGTCTTTCTGTGTGTCTCCTGTGTGTTTCTTCTCTACTGGCAATAGATAAAACCACAGCACAGATTGTGGCGTTTCAGCACAAACACTTGTGTTTTATTTAAAAGAGATGTTTGCGTTTGCTGTGTATTGATCATGGAAGAGGCTATTTATTAAATAATGGAGAAGAACATCGTACCTGGGCTCATATCCAGACACACAGTATGGGTGTGCTCACTTTCAGCATTTTAAAGAGACGGTACAAGTGCCTGCATCACAATAACAGCTCAATACTGTTTAGCAGATGCCAGCAGTCTGTGTCCTCAACACAGTTCTCAACACAGAATGCATGAGTTTCTAATAACCTGCAAGATACATTTAAATGAATAAACAATTGCATCTCTTAAGGGCTTAATTTCCTTTTTAATAGCTCATTACATGTGTTTAATATTTTCTTTCATTAACAAACACATCATTTCACCTCTCTAATGTGGCAGTTGATGGTATTCAAGTTTCACTGTGTGTCTTTGTTGTCTTGTCTCTGTTAAAATACTTCTGTAGTTTAATGGGCAGAGTTTTGCACACGTCACAGCTACAGCAGTGCTGGGCAAACACAGACATTCACAGAAGTGCATTTAAAGTGCTCAGCGTCTTATTGTGTCGCTGGCAGATAAATGTCTCAGGTGCATCAGGTGTCTGTGAAGCTGATGATGAAGGTGCAGGTGTGATGGCCATGCAGAAAGAAATGCAGGATGCAGCGCTTGCAGCACCTGGTGCAGTCAGACTGCAGCGTGTGCACAGCAACTGCAGCGTTTCAGAATCAGTCGTGCTAAACTGACAGGAAAGACATTTTTCAGTGTCGTAACATGTTCATCACACCTGTTTACATGAGAAGCATGAGAAGAATTCAAGCCCACCTCTCCACCCCCGCTGTCCTCGAACCCGTCTCTCTTCCTCTCCAACAGATGTTTGACTTCCAGCTACAGTGCATGTGTGGGCAAACGCAGCAGTTTGACTGAATCTATCAGCGTTACGGTGCTAACAAGAAACAGGCAACAAATCCCATCCAAACATCAATTGTGCCCCTAATGAGTTCATTTTTTCTCATTAAATGACAACTCAATGCACTTCATAAACTCTTTAACCAGCCTGTTGTGAGCGGAGGGATCAGATCAACTCCAAACTTCAGTCAATTTGTCTCGCATGCAAACAGGGTTTGCAGACAGTGAGCCACTACACAAATACTGTGAGACTTTAGAATCATTACTGCTGTGTAACTGAAAGGAGGCTGTGAGCCAGCAAACGTGTACATGACATCACATCACATGTAAGAGTTAAGAGCCAATTAGTGTGTTTTTAAGACTGAAGGTGTGAAATTATTAACAGCCAAGTGCTGAGAGACGCTGAGACATGGTGGTACTGGGGCTCCAAAAATCTCCAAAAAATAAACGTGTACTTACAGTCAGATTCTTCAAACCGTTATACATATTCAAGTTATACATTTTATCAGTATCTTCTGGGAATCGAACACACAACCTCTGCACTGCTAAAGCAATTGAGCTACAGGAACAATATATCAATATAAATATATACTTGAAACTAATTAGAACAATATATAATTATAATTTTACTTTACACAGATCCAGTTAAACATGTCAGTGATTCTTTAAAAACAACAAAGTCTCTAGAGGAATACAGAGCATAATATAATCTTTAAAGCCTATAAAGTCATACTATTTCTTTGTTTAAACAACAGAAACACAAAACCGTCACTCAGAAACTTTCATTAAAGTTATGGATTATAAAAAACATTATTAAACGTGCCCTGTTTAGCGCAGAAGTTATAAACATTGATTTTTTGTGTTTAAAATGTTAGATGGACAATGACTGGCTATATATAATATATAAAATATTATATAGTGTTCAGCAGAAACTATGTTCAGCAGAAACAACAACCTCACACTGGAACGACATTGTGGTTAGTGAAACAAAAGCAGAATTTTCTTTTTTTGGGGGTAAATTATTAAAAGCAGGAAGCACATAATAATGGAACAGAGGGTTGTGTGTGTGGGAAATCGGAAGTGCAAAAATCTGGGTGTAACTCACAAGTCAACCCTCCATTTTTCCCTTTTAAAAGAACAAAATCAGTCTGTACCAACTCAACATCCAGTACCTTTGTTTCCTAAAGAGTGTGTTTATTCTCTACAGTAGCTCAGAACATGCAGAAGAAAACAGATGTGGGTAGCCTTCAGGGTCTCTGTTTCCTCTGTCCACAGGCACCCCACACACTTCAAACCAGGTTTCTTTTAACACTCGCTGCCACTGGTTTTTCTTTTCCGTGGACAATTGTTTTCCAAAGATCTCTGAAATCTGAGTTGCCCTTGAACCCTATAATCGCCTGCAGCTCATGTAAGGGCCAAACTCTCTGAGAGGTTCCTAAAAGATCATATTTTTCTGTTTTTTTGTCTGTATTCCTGGTGCATGAATTTTCCTGGAGGGTTTCTAAAATCTTTGTAAGCAGAGACAAAGACACGGGCAGTTTGTGAGGCAGTTACTGTAAGAAATAAATGAAAATATTTCATCAGTGGCCTGAAGGAAACTCTCATTTTCTCTTCCTCTGGTAGACGAGATCTCACTGACATCAGCTGAACTCATTAGCTTAAAGAGAGACGTATCTCTCATCTCATCTGCACACCCAAACGCGGACAAACACGATTATCATGCTATTAAAAGTCAGTTCCTCAAACACAATGAGTGAGATTAAAGGTTTATGTTAAAGAGAATATCACTTCTTTGTTGTGATGTTTCTGATAATGTAACACATGCTGATCATTTCTGAGATCATGTTAGAGGAGTAAATCTTAAAGTACATAAATCTGGCTGTTCTTTGATTATGATTTAGGTGACATAAGTACAAATAAAATGAATGAAGAGCTGTTCTTTTATTATACATTCAACATTAAACATTTAAAAGCTGCAGAGATTTGTCTGAAAATTGACTACCCTACCTTGTGTTAAAACTCTGAGTTTCCATTTATCATGTTTTGTTTAAGCTTTACAAAGACCAGAAAAGAGCTACTGAACACCACATTCAAATGGAGTTTATTTCAAAGTATTGATATAAAGGTAAATACAGCATGTGAAGCCGATTAAAGAGATATTGAGCTACTACAGAGATTTAATATAATACAGGCACTTCATTAAACGCATCACTGTTGTTACTGTTAAAACTGACAGATCTCAGAGTAACACCTGAAACGAGACAGAAGCGATATAAGACTGCAGCTCGCTCACTCTCTCTCTCACTCTCTCTCACACTCTTTCTCTCACACACTCTCACTCTCTCTCACTCTCTCTCACACTCACTCACTTAAACTCATCCTCTGACACACCCAGAATCAATCACTATTTCCTCACAGGAAACAACTATAAATAATGTTCTGTTTGGTAATAAATTGCCACTGTTTTGTTATTATAAGCCTAAAGGTTAAATCAAATTAATTTACACTATAATAAAAGGCAGTAAACTTACAGCATGGAAATCAGTTAGTAAATGACTCTTTTATATATAAACACATTACAAATGCAGAAGTCAGAAACAGCATCTCATTAGAAGACAATTTAATCTGATTTCTTGCAGAAATGTACCATGGTAACCACAGTTCCTGCCAAAACACTACAGACAGCAATAGTGTTACTAGGAATAAAACTGTGATAACCTGCTATCATTAACAAATAATTGGATGTAAAATGTGATCTTTTTCAAAACTAAGTACAGCTAAAAATTAAATTACATTAATGTTTCTGTGCCTGATATTAATGCAAACAACATTTTTAAGATTATCAAAGAAATCAGCCACACATCCAGCTAGTTTGTGTTTGTTTGTTTGAATCTGTTCAACATGATAAAATAAATCTCATGTTATGAGTGATTTTACTGCAGATTACATTAAAAAATGATGCTGTGCAAATGATGTAATATTTTAAACTGCACTGACAACCAAAATGAGTCTGTCAAAAGTGTCTCATTTAATCTGTGCTGGATCTGTGATACATATCATTTAAATAAAGCAGGTTGATGTGATACCTGTGTACTGTACACAAACCCTGCAGCAGTAAACAGGCCCGGATCGCCCCATGAGAGGAACTCTCAAAACTCAAAATAACTTTCGGGGTGCCGGTGGAGGCTGGAAAAGGGGCCAACAGAGAGCTAATTATGAACATTACCATCATCTGATGGGTTTAAGAGAGGCAAACTCACATAAACATTATTATATTTAGTACGATTATTAGTTAAACATTCAGAAGGGCTGCTTTCAAATCACTAAAGGCATCACTTGATGTTTATACTTTTTAAAAGCTGCATACATCTTTATTTAGGTAAAGCTGCACCTGTTACATTTACCAGCTAAAATACCCTGTATTTTGTGGAACACACAACATTGAACTAAGATGGACGTAGCAGAGCAGAGTGTGAACTCTCTCATCATTCAGCTGTTATTTCAACTGATACTGAACCCCATAAATAATTTAAGAGCAGAAACAGACCAACCCTTAAGAGAGAAAGCGGTGGAATCTGGCGCAGTCACCTGTGCTGAAGACACAAGCGTCACGTGGATGAAATGGCGCCTCGGTCACAGTCGCTCAAACACACGTGAGGTGTGAGCAGAACCTGCAGAAGACTGCAGCAAAAACAGCCATTTATTCAGTCATCTGCAGAGGGATTTACCTAATTCAGTGTGAATCGAACACTTATCATCATCATCATCACTTATATCAAGACTTTTTATACGGTTAAAGTGAGTCGATTAATCTTGTTTCACTGAAACACTGAAATGTAATCTCTCGTTTTATCTTCCTGCCTTCTTCATTCAACACCAAAACAAAGAGACCCCCCAGATAACCTTGAGCAGGTATGAAGTTCACAATCGTGTAAATCTAATTCCTCTGCTGGAGCCCTGAGAACCGTCCAAATCTCCTAAATGGATCTTGAGGAGACGAGAGCTTCTAAATGAGCTTTCACCCTCCTGCATCACACTGAGCTCTGAGGAAACGCTCCGGTGGCTCTGAAGATTCTCTCGGGAGACACCGTGATCACTTCCATTTTCCCAGATGAAACCTTCTGCCTTCCTCAATGAGTCCAGTACCTCGTCTGCGGGAGGCCATTAACTCTGTGATCTGTGGCGGTGGGCTGAGAAGTTGTTACGGACGGGCCGGAGTTTAAAGCAGGTCATACTGAGCGCGCTCAGTGCCGCAGAACCTCGACACGGTTACAGTCACCAGACTGCTGCATGCGCCTCTGCTCCAAAAAACATCAGCTCTCTTTTCTCCAGAATGATTTCATTGCTAAAAAATTGATGACAGGTTTCAGAGGGTAAGATAAATTGGTCTCCTATCAACCTGCCAAGCTCCTTTACCTCCCTCAGAAAGTTCTTTCAGAGACACGTTTAAAGAGTTTTATCAGCACATCAAAATGCTGATGGTGTATTAGATAAATCAGCACTTATAATAAAACACCAGACTGAGTGCTGGGATGAATAAAAACAATAGATTATGATAGAGTGAAAGAAATATTCTGCTAATATTAAGTCTCTCTCTTTGTGGCACAGAGAAAAGAGATACTCTCTTTTTTTAGAAATTGGAAGTTAAAAACTGCCTGATACTCTGGGAAAAAATCTGTGTGAAACCGATTTGACAAATTGTAACTGACAGACAGGAAGTGGATTGGCGGCAGTAGTGCCAACAGCTGGGCGGGGAGTAAATAAAGGTAATAGGTTTTATGGCTCAAATTCAGGACACTGGCACCAATGACACAACACAGGGTTCAAAACAATCAGCCACAGACATTATGTCCCCATTATGTTACTGTACATCACCAGTGTGAGTGATAATCCATGTACCCGCTTCACCATAATCACACACCTCACTGTAAATCACTCCACAAACAAACAAACATCAACAGCTTTACCTCAGCAGTGAGACAGACCACCAGCCCAGTCTCATCACTGATGCAGATGCAGTATCTCTCTCTCTCTCTCTTCATCCCGGGAGAATTCCTTTATGACTTTTAGCATAAAATAATTTGCATGTCCTGAGGGCTGTTTAGCAAGTTCGTCTGTTAACATGATCTCTTGTGTTTTTCACTCTATTTTATAAAAACAATGGAAGAGAACTGCTGTGTGATTTAGTGTGGATATGTTCTACAATAAAGAAACTATTCATCTAATTAAACGTGACACATGTGAATGTGACACAATCACAGGCCATAACAACATGTATGACGTCTGTAGTCTGTAAGCTGGTTCTGGAGCATCGAGGTGGGCGGGGCTTCACAGTGCAACCCTGCAAACAAAAACCAAGCACAAAACATCATGTTGCTCGTGGCTATTGGTTCTGACAACAACAACTCTAATTTACATGGAAAAGAAAACTTGCAGTACCTGCATTTGACAGTGTAAAGCTAATGCTAATAAAGCTAGATCTAATATTATTGTTTGTTTTGTGCTGTAGTTCCTCACAGATTTTGGAGTTCAGTCATGCAGACAGTATGAGATAAATGAGAACGGCTCTGAGGCAGATCTGTGAGGTGTGCTGCTGATGAGCAGAAGAGTTTCAGACCTAATTAACCATAAAAGATACATCACACATGTCATGCCTGTCTAATCCTTACAGATATGTCAGCTGTTTCTTTCAATATGTTTCGCTGAAAAAACGGGGCCAATTTTCTGCACAAAAACACAGACGCTGACAACATCCGAATTATTTCTGAAGCCTCCAGTTTTCGCTGAGGTGCTAAAACAAACAGCGTTTAAACATCTTTTTGTGGGAATAAACCGCGAGCTGCATCTCCCAGCATCAGTGACATCAGATAACACCTACATTTATGTTTGGATTTGCATTTAAAGGACAGAAGATAACTGAATGCTGTATGACTCCTCTGACTTTCACTGCACTGACCTGTCTAAACCCAGCTGGCTTCATCTCATATAGCGCGTACCTTTGACAGACAACAAATGCACTTCAAAATCAATACTTAAGTGGCATCTGTGTGGGTTCCAGGAATCGAGCGTTCAGCAGAGCCCTCAGCTATGCAGAAAGAAAAATAAAGAAAAGTGCAGGCACTGAAGATACAGTTTCAAGGGTTCTGCTGTTGTGGGTGTTTTCATTTGCCAGGAAGAAGATCTTTTTACTGTACATGCACTTAAAACATATAGAAGCGTGAAGAACAGCGAGCTGCTGAGATGTCTACTGTACGTAGGCAGCTGTCTTCTAACACACTTCTAACTGAAATGGAACCTCATTATATAAATGGTTTCTCACATACGGCACACAAACAGTTCCTCACTTCAACATGAAACAATGTGAAACTGAACTCAGCTGATGCTAACACAGTTCAGCGCTAGCTCATGATGCTAACCTAACAATGTGAATACATGCAAAAATACAGTAAAATAATTAAGTGAAATAAACTTGATCTGTTGTAACTTCATGGAGTATTAAACTCTGTTACAAACATTTCGTTGCAGAATCTGAAGTTTTAGCAGCAGGTGAACTGACCTATCAAAACTGAGTGGCATCTCATTTTTACCAGCAAGCAAATTGTGTTATAGAAAAAGCTTGTTATCTTAACCTCTAATGAGTGTAAATGTGGCCTGAGCCAATCAAAGGGGCTTCTGGGAAATTGAGCGGCCGCTGGACACCGGCCATCAGAGCTGCTGTGATGCCTGCAGATCAATGAATGATCTCAGGGGAGGTTCTGCAGGTGTTGCCTGTGGCGATGATGAGCTGACAGCCTTCACCTCACCTCCACTCAGAAGCAGAAAACTGCTCGCTTTTACCACCAAAACACTGCACTGAACAAATCCTGTCTTTAACAGCAACTACAGAGAAAATGTGTCATGACCTCCAATGCAAACTTATATTAAAATATAAAAGCACCATCGGTCAATATAACACGCCTCAGACCTCTGTCATTTACAGTGATCTGCATTTTTGGCTGTTCCTCAGAAAGGCTTCAGAAAATGACCCAATCCTTTAATGGTGCTTATTTAAGATTTACAGGCCTGAGAACCTGTACACGGCAGAATTTTCATTTCTATTCCTTGAACATTATCTGAGTATCTCACACATTAACAGTGATGTGAAACGGCTCACACAACACGATCCTGACAGAATTAGAAAGACAGGCTGTTTTTCAGCTGTTCTCAGCACAGCTGAACTCCAGTAATACGCTGTAACAATCATGCAACATTTCACACATATAAATGTGATTATGTTCACAATTCAAGCAGAACTGATGCAACTGAAGCACAACCTGTGACTTCAGAAGCTGTTTATCAGCTGCTTTGAACTCATAAACATTAAATATGATTAAATATTAAAGAAATAATTGCCTTTTGATGATACTTTTAATACAGCAAGAATCTATCTTACAGGAAAAGCTCACAGTCAAGCCTAAAAAACATTAACTCACCATTATGTTATTTAATATTGTGTGGGATCATCACAAATGCTACATTTAAATCCATTCAATTTTAAATAATATAAGACTCTTTTATTAAAACATTTATTAGGAAAGTTGTCATAAAAAACTACTGTATGGTTTCATTAAATGTGGAATTCATAAGAGATACATTTATAGTGATTCTTGTCCTTTAAATTTGACAAATGAGATGAATATGAACTTGTTGACAGAATCTGAGTTTCTTTCTAAAGAAAATTACAACCACAAAATAAAACATGAAAATGAATTAAAACACTTCCTCACACTGCATCACAACTGAACAGAGACGCTTTAGAGATTTTATGTTAAACTCACAAATGCTTTAATAGCCAAAATCAGTAAAGCACATTTATTCCCAACAGTCCTCCGGATATCTAATCACAAACAGCTGTAATGATGCTGGAGAAAGTTCAATGCATCATTTCCCTCTTGGACTCAAAAGAAGAGGCACTCGGAGAGATTGGCATCAACGTGTTTGTTGAAGACGTGTGTGAAGACTGATAAGGCTTTTCAAGTGATTAGGTTGTATTCTGTGTGTGTGAACAGTCCCATTCCGACATCTGTTTGGCTGGTTAGATGCTTCTCTGAGGAAATGCCAGGATTTAACAAGACATTAAGTGCTGCAGATGTTTGCTCTTCACTCTGAGGAACTCACAAAGATCAGCCAACAGATTCAGACTGGAGATAAAGAACAGCAGTCGTCTTTAGACTCACCTTCACAACATTACATCTAAAGCTGTACTGCAGTCCATCTACTGTTCTGCTACTCAGAAAACCAAACAACTGACTCATGTTTATTCACAAATGACAAACGACATAAAGATGAAATGATTTAAACAGAAGCAGAGTTGTTTAAAGTTTGTATCTGAGATAGGCTCAGGTTTATGTCCCGCTTTTATCTAAACAATAATGGTGATATATGTTCAAGAATTAAAGGGATAATAAAAACGCTCCATAAAAATATATTTAACTACAGGCTTTTAGTGTCGTGTTGCTTTCGGACGGAACTGTAGCTAACAGCACAGACATATAATCCTTCAGGAAATCTGGGCTTTAGGAAGTGAATATACTCATTTGATTTCATGCCCAATCATGTTCATTTCAGCAAACAGCTGAGTTGTGTATGAACCAGTGCGGCTGTGGGCGGTCGTCACGTACAGTTACAGATTTGTGTTGAGTCACAGCATCACTGACGGATCTCCAGTGATCTGCCTCTGAGGAGGAAGTGATCAGCACTAGTGACTTCTGCACTTGTAAATGACAGACTGCATTAACTGCACAAGACAACACCCGCTTCTGTCTGCTAAATATCTGTGACAACAACTAAAAGGGTTTTCATATTCATACAGAGAGATTTTTGTCCACAATAAATGCTTGGAAAGATGTGATTTCTGTGTTTTGTTTGTGTAAACATACAGTAAAGACTGAACGCCTCTCACATGAGGTTTATTAACTAACTGACACGTCACTGTGAGGGGACACACACCTGCCCCAAACACTGCAGCTTTTCATCAACAATACAACTCGTTCCTTACAAAGAGAGACAGAGCATGAAGCTTTCTGAAAAGCAGCCAGGTTTAATGACTGCTCACAAAATATTAATAATCTTTACAAGAAAAATCTTTACATTTTATCCTCAGTGCATCACTAATCCGTCACTGTAAATAACATGATGTGAACACACACTACAGACCAGCAGTTATTATTAATAAATCTGTAGATGAAATAATGAACAGAGACGATGTGATAATCAAGAGCTTTCATCTCCAGCACAGCACTGAACACACAACACCAGTGTGAACACACAACACCAGTGTGAACACACAACACCAGTGTGAGTTCATCTCCAGCCTGTGACTCTTACGTTGACAGAAGAAACGTTTGGTTTGGTTTGCTGTGCTCCCTCTGCTTGGCTCTGTCTTAATTAATGACTAATTACATCCCATTGCTTCTAATTAGAATCACAAATTCAAGACTGGTAAGAAAAGACTGTGTGTGTCTGACTGAATGTGCTCTTAAATATTCTCTCTCCCTCGAAAATAAGACAGAGGAGAAAACATCTTCATCTTTATCTGCTTTTGTTGGTTTGAATAACCACAGAAAGCTTCAAATATAGATATGGGTGGAATTTAAAATGATAATGTGAGTTTAATAGTATAACACAAGAAGCTTTACTTCTTTGTTACTGTAATTCTTTCAGGGTTTGAGTTGAACCGTTTAACTGTGATAAAGTCACTCAGTAGTGCTCAGTTAAATTACCTTTATATAAAAACCAAATACAGTAAAAGAGTGTGTAATATAAAACAACACTCTGAAGTATGTATCAATAATAATAATAATCACAGTAAGTGTTTCTTCTGAATAGTAAAATGATTTGTCGTCATTTATATGAAACAAATCTCACAGTCTTACGTTATAAAAATCAACATTAGTCCTTTGTCTGCTGTGGCCTGTTAAACATTGAGTGTTTTGGTGTCCTTACTGAAAGAACTCTACAGGTTCTGCCAGCAGGTTCTGCCAGCAGGTTCTGCCAGTGTTCTCTGTGCTATTAAAGTGAAACATGACCTCAATTTGCACCATCGTGCCAACGGTGTCTGCTGGACTCCTGAGAGTTCAGATACAAATTCCTGAGAAAGAGAATTTGAACTCCTCACAGTGTGACGGACTCTCATATCAGCAGGTTACGTTCTCTATTAGACATTCAGTCAACGCTGCAAAATACGCTTTACTACAGTGACACCATGTTTTGACTCTTTAAGCAGAACATCTATGAAAGGTTTTGAAAACGGATGAATATTTAATGAATGAGATTTCTTATTTCACACTTAAAGCTGCTCTATCTGGGCCGAACAGACAGGCAGGTTTTACCCGCTGCAGAAACCCATAATTAATGCAAATTTAGATTTTGTTTACATCACCGCGTTTACGCTGTCCTATTTTCTGTAGTTATTTCAAATTGTTTATTGGAATAAAAGCAGCGCAGATGCACCGAAACTCCATGTCAACATCTGTTATACAGAACAAGCACAAAACAAGCAGGGATTAGGTTTTTGCTTTAATTCTAACACATTCAAATCATTTGGGCATAAAAGCCTTTTGAAATGACTGTACTGTAACCTTTGATTGTGCATGAATCTGCACTCAACACAACACACGACTACAGCTTCTTTATTACAGTAATGCTACTTTCTGATAAAGATGAGGAGTCGGCGGTCAAAAGAGAACCGGTCCTGCTAAAAGCTTTTGTCTCACACAATACAGACAAATCTATAAACCAGTGCCTTACAGTACGGCAACAAATCTGATCCAAAAAACAAATTTACTGCAAAGTCCGTCACAACTAACACAAGAAAACATGCTGTGTTTAGAACTTCAGCTCAGCCCATGTGAGCTACATTCATCTACCTGGGATGTTTATCCAAAGCCAGTGTTTGAGTTCTGGGGACACATAAATGTGTTTTTTCAGTTCACAGCAGAAACAAGCCCATGATGTCAGAGTCTCTCAGACAGGCGGTACGGTTTAAGCGACAGGAATGTTATAGACATGTATGGACTCAAACACCCATTAAACAGCATGTGTGTGTGTGTGTGTGTTTTCTCATTATGTAGGATTTGTTTTTTATAAGTCATGATTTTCATTTTCCAACAAGAAACAGAGTTTATACAAGTATGATGTCATCCCCTCCATACCAACACAAACCTATATGAGGCACACACACACACACTGTGTGTGAACTAGTTATTTCATAATATTGTGTCAAATTAAACTTTATATCTGAACAGAATGTGCTCAGAATCACCAGCACACACATCACAGTCATGCTAACATACAGTCTAGTCAACATGTCAACATTACCACATGTGTCTGTAGCTGTACAGCCCTATAAATACAGCCGCCGTGTCGTGTGTGAGCTGTACTGATTAAAAGCCTGTTTCTCAGGATAAGAGGTATTGCAGCACCTGTTTAACAGACCTCAGAGTGATTATCACAGGATAAACCTTCAGTAGCACCATAAATCAGCTCAAAGAAAGACTCGATCACTCACTCATTCACACAAACACACTCCCTCACTCACACACACAAACTACCTCCCTCCCTCCCTCACACACACACACACACAAACTACCTCCCTCACACACACACACACACACACCCTCACTTACACAAACACACACACTACCTCCCTCACTCACTAACTCACAAACTCTCACACACACACAACCTTCCTGACTCGCCCACTCACTCACCTCACCTGTCAGTCAAAAGGGCAGTTAAGTTCAACCTACAAACTCTCTTCCAAGTGGCAGTGCCAGTACAACATCCCTGCTGCACTTCATGCCATTTCATTGAGGTAATTAACCCCGACCTGCTGTTCGTTAGAGGAGACTCACAGGATGAGAGGAAATGAGAAATCACAGTTTCTCACAGCACACTCACTCACTCACTCTGTGGAGACAGTGACATTTGTTCAGTTCTTCACAGATAACATGATCTGCCATCAAAGCATATATCCCATAATAAATATTCTCTTTGACTCTACATGGTGGATATCAGCAGTTAGGTAACACTCAGAAGTAGGTCAGAATTTCTGTCACACAGAAATGTTACGATTCACACGCCTTAAATAAAATAAACATGAGATTCTGACACCAGGATGGTGAATTCCAATTCTGCAAATATTCCTCAAGCATAAAATGGTGCTTTCTTATTAATTTTCTTCAGATTATTTTGTGCAAATGAAACAAGATTAGTCTTAACATGTCCCTGATGAAGACTCTGCTGACCTCAGGACAGTTTGTCCACAACTTGTCCAAATGTTGCCCCAACTCGTCACAGTCATCTGAACAAACAGCTTTACATTCTTCTAATTCCCAGGCAACAATATTGCATTTAATAAAGTTTTCTCTTTTTCTCAAAGCAACTCATATTCACATCTGATGGGAGCCAATGGGAGACAGGTAGTCTTATTACAGCCAATAGGAGACAGGTAGTCTTATGACAGCCAATAGGAGACAGGTCTCATCTATGGGTTAGACCAGGTCATTTTTTTTCATTGGTTTCATATTTGGGTTCAGCAGAGAGGAAGAGAAAGAATAAACAATGGGGAGAATTCATCTATCTGACCTACAAACTGCCTGAAAAGAGAGTGAGCTGTAATCTCCAACTCTAAAGCATGCCAGGAATTTATCCTGGTGTTGATAGAAACAGTAATGAAACATGTTGACATCAAATATTTTAGCATCATTCTTTAATTAAAGAAACAGAATCCTAATGTTACTATAACAGGCTGAATAAAAATCTTCTACAAGCTTTCCAACGATTTCCATCAAATAAAATCCAAACTCACCATTTTCATATTTACTCTTTAAAGATTAATGTACAAAATGATTTTCTACCACAGAAACTAGTGTTTGTCATAATCAGTGTTAGCGTATTAAAGCAGTAAACTGCATAAAGTCAGATGCATCTAAACAGATCTACACAGATCTATCCATTGTTACTAAACAACAGAGTGAAGATTTACTCTCCAAAACTCTGTTGTTTCTTCTCTTTGGCTTCAACAGAAAATCCACAGCCGTGCTAAAGAGCTGCAGCTTCATCTGCAGAAGAATGATGAAGACCACGCAGATCCTCCTCCAGGCTGTTTGGAGACACATCTGGCCTCAGAAATCATTCTGGCTGTTTAGCAGGTATGAGAGAGAATCTGTGAGAGCGGCGGTTCTTCTCACTTCACTGTGACATACAGATTCTCACATGAACTTGTTAACCTGTCGTTTCTAACACAGTTCTGGGTTCCCACTGTTCATATTTTATTCTTGGGATAGTAATTCATCTGGGTTAATCAGGTTTCAGGATTGTACATTTGTTAATGTTGGTTAATCTTTTTATTTGCATATTTAGGAGGCTGGAAACATTGGTTGGACACACAGGGTGTTAAATGTCCATCTGTGGTTCATACTGTAGTTTCGCTTTGGTGCTCTTGCAGAAACACACAGTAAAGAGAATAAATGTGAGGTTGTCTGTAACGTTCAGCATTTAATGACACACAATGTGACGAAGCAAATGTGCTGCTAACCGGATCAAAACAGTGTTTCATAACTCGCTTCATACTAACAAATGTGAATCATTGATTAACCCAGGGTTAAAACAGATGTTTAAAAGAAGCTGACCCAGGGTTAAGTGTGGTATGAAAAGCCCTTGAGAAGTTTAACAGTGTGCTAATGTCGTCCTACCCTTTTCACCAGACTACACAGATCACACTATCCGCACCCGCAGTAAAATGTGCCTGTTTTTCAGTATGTGAGGGCACAAGCTCCAGAAATTGGATAGAAAGTCTATATCAAACAGTAGCAAAGAAAATCTGTGACAAATGACCTAAGACTCTATATAATACATTCAGCTAAAGCTATTTTTTTCCAAATGTCAGTAAATAATAGCACTATATATTCCACAGCTGATCAAAACAGAACAGCATGAAAAGTTACAAGCGTTAGAAAGTGAGAACGCTCTGAAATGCCCTCTGCTCTGCCGGTCCGTTCCTGCAGCCCACATTCATCGCCAACAGCAGACAACCGCGTCTGTGGCTGCAGCTACAGAATGTTTGCTCATGTAATCATCTGCAGCCGCCCTCAGCTCTGTGAGGTTTGTTTGTGCCCTTGAGTTTTGAGTGTTACACTGTCTGCAGCCCACATCAGCATATCCAGTCAGTAATTATGATGGAATCAACACTGTTACAAAGAAAGTGTCTGGCATAAACTACAGATGGAGCTCACGAATGCAGCTATAGTGCAGTAATTTCAGCCTTTGAACTACATAAAATATGTATTCCTGCAAGATATTACGGCAGGCAAATAAATCATTCTGATCATGTTCTTGTGGGATAATAAACCAGGAACAAAACGGCAAATTGTTTGTATATGTTTCTCTCAGGTCTGATACAAATGAGTATATTGTACTTCCTGAAGAATCTGCAGATGAAACAAACAATAAAGCCTGTGCAACAGTCAGAAAACAAGAATCGTTTGTTGAATTGTATCTTACTATGTGGATGGATGAAATCAACACACATTTGTGGATTAATTTATCACCGGTTTCGGCCTTGAATTTGTAATTAAAATTCATTACATTTCACAAAGTCATGCACTACGTAATACATGATAACGTGCTGAAGAAAGATTTAAAACAGACAGAAGCAACCAGTCACTTCTCATAATTAACGTTCAGTTCGTGTCAAAAGGACAGAAGATTATTCACAGATATTTTCACTATCAATGATCTTCATGAAGTTGCCGGGGTTCACAATGAATGTCACACCTGAAAACAGCCCCAATGATGAGATGAAGAGCACCATCATCATCATCAGGAGCTGAGCATGAGCATGCAGAACATGACCAACATCTCAGTCGCTCTTCAGCCCATCCTGAGGGAACTTACTCTACTCAGTGCTCCTCACCTGAGACACTGCTAACAGATCTACTGTTTCACAACAACCTCACCGCAGGTCAGGGCTGTCCTTAGCTACAGCGCTGCGGGCAAAACTTCACCATGGTAACCACTGAGTCTGCCAAAATACTGTTGTTATGGTTACAATAAAACTTTGGAAAATCTTACAAAAATATCACCTGCCAAAATATCAATTATTGCCGTTTTCTTTCTCACTGCTGTAAAATCAGAACAAATTCTTATAACAGAAACTTTCTATATATTTATGTCATTTTTTTATAACACAGCCATGTAAAACAAAGTGTTACTCTGGTAAAATACGTGTAGCAAACAGTGTTGTGGTAAAAAGATACAAGGAGAGCCTATGTTCAGTGTCACAGTACAAACAGTAACATATATTTAAACATATATTCCACAAAACGTATTGCAAACATGCAGCAACCACACAGGAAATTTGTATTATTTACACAATACTGTTTCTCTTAATGTCCTGGTCTCAGTTATGTCCATCTCACAGCTAAATAACTCAAACACTTTCTGTCTGTACCTGTGAAGAGCCTTTAAATCAACAGTTTCCACCAGAACACTGATAACTGAACACTGATAACTGAACACTGATGATAACTGAACACTGATGATAACTGAACACTGATAACTGAACACTGATGATAACTGAACACTGATAACTGAACACTGATGATAACTGAACACTGATAATGACTGAACACTAATGATAACTGAACACTGATAACTGAACACTGATAACTGAACACTGATGATAACTGAACACTGATGATAACTGAACACTGATAATGACTGAACACTGATGATAACTGAACACTGATGATAACTGAACACTGATGATGACTGAACACTGATGATAACTGAACACTGATAACTGAACACTGATGATAACTGAACACTGATAACTGAACACTGATGATGACTGAACACTGATAACTGAACACTGATGATGACTGAACACTGATAACTGAACACTGATAACTGAACACTGATAACTGAACACTGATAACTTCAGCGCAACATAACGCGACGACCGGCTGCAGCCACCGTCAGATGAACGCGCTGCTGTACCTTGTATGTGCTGGTTAACTACAGTCTCCAGCCGGTTCAGCCTCTCGATGATCCGCAGAGTTTCTCCTTTCCGGTCGCCCTCCAACTTTTTGGCCGGGACAGGCGTGGGCACGTTAATGTACACGTTAGCGATATAGTTAGTGACCCATCCGACGTACAACAGACACACGATGTTGGTCATGCCGCTGAGAATAACGCATGTGGACACCAAAGTTTTGGTTCTCCTGGTACAAGCCATCCCGACACCCCTCCATACAGAGCGCGAGACCCGTGCGCCTGTCCCTGTCCAGCCGCCCGGAGAATTACGCGCAGCTTCTCTTCCCGCAGACCCGGCCACACGCACGGTTCTGTTACTGCTGTCTGAGCCTCATCTTCCTCACTCCACACTCTTCACATCTAACGCGCTACAGACGCCTGAAATGTCCAACTAGCGTCTTCGCCCAACACCAAGCGCCGCGTCCTCCACCGGCAGCCGCGCGCAGCGTTATAGGAACCGTGTGTGTGTGTGTGCGCGCGTGTGTGTGTGCGTGTGTGTGTGTGTGTGCGTGTGTGTGTGTGTGTGTGTGTCTGATCCTCAGCCTGTTGACCAATGAGATGCGACACAGCAGTAATCTATGGGACCCATGATTCAGTAACAGGAGCTGTGTCCTGATACACCCTCCACCGCTTCAGAAGACTCAAATATTTCCCTCTGTTTCCTGAAACAAACATGACTGCACAAAACCAGCAGCCAGACCAACGAGGATGTAAATAATACAGACAAACATGCAGAACTCACAGACAGACAGAACTGTTAAAAACATCTACTGACATAAATCTAATAACATCACACCTTCACAGGATGTGATATTATTTGGATTATTTATAATGTTATTAACAAAAATAAAGGAATAAATACATGAATAAATGTACTTCTTAAAAAACAGTACATAGGTTTTCAGAACTGTTCTGTTTATATGTGCTGTTGCTATAATGAATGAGGATTAAAACCCTGTGAACACACATCTTACGTCTGATTTTATAAAGTATAATGTAAGTTAGCGTTCAGTATTACCTGATGTTGACCAATAAATGTCATTTTCCTCCTCCATTACAATTAACTAAAGCTTTAGTTTAAACAGCTTTAACAACCTGCATAAAATGCTATAGTATTGAAAGTATCCATATCCAGAAAAACTATACTAGCATTAGTACAGCACCTGTTGTAGTACTGCTAGTACGGTTACTAGTACTCCTCACAATAAAATAAAATCAGC
>JBAJNP010003004.1:0-42913 GCA_036877545.1 Yasuhikotakia modesta | reverse complement strand
TAATTTTATACAGGGTTGAATTAACAGCGTTGTGTGCGCACATTATTTAAAGTATTTAGAAAACAACTGTACTGCTACTTATGTTCAGTTTTTACCGCCTTCTGGCACTGTCACATTTGAACTGATGGGTGGCTTACATGCTCCTCCGGAGAGATAGCCAAGTCGATTTTGGTTATCTTATATCAGTTACTTTAACAGACTACGGGATTTGTACATCGTGTTTTACTTGTACTGATCGTGGTGTTTTTTCGGACGAAAGAGCGACGGTCGAAACGAAACGAAACGAACCAAACAGGAAAAACGGAGGAGGAAGATACGGGAGGAAAGAGGCGAAGATCACCCAACGCACCATAAAGACAACCGCGGCATTTACTTTATTTGAAGGCTTTACTGTATTTGGACTTAAAAACACCGTCGCCAGTTTTACTAAACAACATATCACCTTACGCAGACCTTACGCATGATTAAAAAGCGAAGCAAACTGGTGAAATCTGAAATTTAACAGTGGGGAAGGATTTCGTCCATTACTTTAAACGATCAGAGAGCCCAACAGTGGCCTCATACATATTATCAGATCGTGTTGATGCGTTTCTTACATGAAACACGGGGTCGTTGAGGCCTAATCTGAGCACCAGGAGTCAAGACAGAGCAAGAACCGACAGCATGCGGTCAATGCAGTCCGAATAATCCGACAAAAAAATTACAAGAATTACTTCCGCCACCCACTACAGCATTCCTCTCAGTTTACGTGGACACTAAAAGGCAAACAGGAAGCTTAACAGGTATTCATCTATTAAATAAGATTAACCCGATTGTTGTGATTCAGGACATATGGACGAACCTCAGCATCCTCTACCACAGAGCAGCTGTCATTAAGAGTTCATAGATGATTTAAATGAAGAAAAAAAAGATTTTGGGATGTAACAGCCAAGAATTACTGTGTGATTCCTTTGCTGGCAAATCCTTCAGTCTAGCCTTAGTAGATATTCACACTGAATAGGAATATAGGAAAGCTTACATAGATCACATGTGTATTGCGAGGTGCGGTTTTGCAACACATCGTCTCATTTTATGCATCGAATAGTGAATTAATATAATTAAAGCATCATGTTCTTTAGCTGGCCGCAGCGCTTTACTGTACATCGCTGTATCTTATTGCCAGGATAAAGAAACGTTTATCGCGCATATGTTTATTGCTTTGATCGAATGATAGCTTGGCTAAAATATGAACACTACCTCGCGTATTCAAGCCAGCACATACTTTTAAATAGATGGGCGGTAGCCAGATATGTTGCAGTTACATTGAAAACGTCAATTGTAGTCATAGTGCTAGTAAAGGATAGAAATGTGCGAACTCCCTCTTTCCTTAGATGCTCGCAGAATGGAGTGTGTGCATGTCATTCTACATTCAGCTATAGGGGTGGGGCAAAGATAGACATTTCTTTATAGTCCTATCAAACGTAGCATGTCTAGTACACATACACAATCTATTATTACATTATTGCACGTTTTTCCGTATTGGAGCGTTTATGAACGGAACAGTGAAAAATGATGTAGATTCGCCATATTCTGCGGTACCAAACTGTCGGATCAACGGCACCAGATCATAGAAGTCGCATGCAACATCCTGTTTCAACAAGGGGGAACATATCCAACTATACGAGCTTTTACATTTAAATATTCGTGGATTAATGTGGTCGTTGTTCATAATATAACTCTCTGCAAAGAGGAAAAATACATTTGCAATATTTGATTTGCAAGTTATGATGCACTGTGGGCCAAAGGACAATTAAACTTCCCTGAATCTCTGCTCCTAATCCAGTCTGTTAGGAGACACTAAAATATGCAGTGAGGTCATTAGTGAGACAGATGTCGTTGTATATTGTTAAGCAACAAATCTGAACATAATATCTCATGGAATATAAGGATTTTATGTAATCTCTGCTTCTTTGTGGTGGGCCACGATATATGTGTGTATTGTGGTGTTTGTGTATCTTTTAGGTCTGTTCTACATATGCATAGATGGAGTATAATCTCTAGATTTACTCTGAGGGATCCACAATGCATAATCACTCTCTGCCTGCTGTGGTGTTATGCTTGTGTGTTGGGGGAGTTAAGGCACCTAATAAGTATGTGGGGTAAGGGGGTAATAACAATAATTTCTGTATTCGTGTCTTCTGCCTTCTGTGAGCAGTTGTACAGTTATACTGAGATCTGGGAAGTTCTAACAGGCAACATGCAAATAACAACTGTGTAATTGGTTGATGATTTGCAACATATTTGACTGTGAAACAACATTCAAAATCCAATATCCAATTTGAAAGTGCGACCTTATGTAGAACTTACGCACTCCCCCTATATTTTTGACACACACATTTTTTAATATATTATTCTTAGATTATGCCATAGTGTTAATCTAGATGTCATGTTAATCTACAATATTTTCAGTATGTTAAATGTAGGATATCTAATAAAGATCTGGTACACTAAACAATAAAAAAATTAAACAGAATAAAACTCAATTTCTTCTTTTGGCTCAACAAAAATACAATGAATAAATTGAGAAAATGGATGCAGTTTTACAATTTAGATTTACTTTCTGTGTTTCTGACTAACCACTTTACATAGAATGTGTTTTTTAATAGAATACAGTACAGTAGAACAGTTTCATAATGAAGTCACATTGTCAGTGATTGATTTGATTGTAATATAACTGTAATGTAATGGTTTCATCTGCAGGTGTCTAAGGGGGCAAGAGAAGTCAGAGGGTAAAGGTTAAAGGTCATTTCAAGATGAGTGAGCTTGAGCAACTTCGGCAGGAGGCTGAGCAACTGCGGAATCAGATTAGAGTGAGTCCTAGTTCTTATATTACTGTATGTAATACTATTATACTGTATATAATACTGTATGATCTTAGGCTGTATTTATATGGTACCAATCATATATCACTTTGATGTAATTTGATGACTATGCATGTTATGTAATTCATTTTATTACACATTTCCGGATTGGGTCCTGATCATCCTGACAGAGCTTATTTTGTAATAATGGCCACAGGCGGAACATTTTAATTCCTTATATGTGGTGAATGAGCAAGAGTGTTTGCAATGCAAATATCTGAAAGGATGTTTATATTAATTAAAATATTTGCTTTAGATCCTTAATAGTACAGCACAGATTCATTTTTAGAATCATTATAGTTGCTATTAAACATTTTAATTAAAAGTGAAGTGACTTTGCTTTGACACCAGTCCAAATTAGGTGTATATTGAAATACCAATACTCAGCATTAGAAAAAGTAGATATATGGCTAGATCTTTAATTTCTTATGTCCCTTAACATCCTCTGTTCCACAGGATGCCAGAAAAGCATGTGGAGACTCTACACTCACTCAGGTGAGACATAATTACACTTAGAACCCAAATGGGAATAATGGTGTAATCTTAAGACATCTGTAAGTTTTCACTCATGTGTTCTGTGTGTGTGTGTGG
The DNA here is from genome assembly GCA_036877545.1 of Yasuhikotakia modesta. Classification (NCBI taxonomy): domain Eukaryota; kingdom Metazoa; phylum Chordata; class Actinopteri; order Cypriniformes; family Botiidae; genus Yasuhikotakia; species Yasuhikotakia modesta. The sequence continues at coordinate 39,422 of JBAJNP010003004.1, read as the reverse complement.
TAGATAACAGCAGGACTGGACCCGGTGGGGCGGATACAGATGAGGACGAGGCGCACACTACGTGGACATTTGGCTAAAATCTATGCCATGCATTGGGGTTCAGACTCCAGGTATTTTTGTCAACAACCCCTCTGCCATACATTCTGATTACTTTCTTTATAACAAAATCTACTTTTCTTTCTCCTCAGACTTCTTGTTAGTGCCTCACAGGATGGCAAACTTATCATTTGGGACAGTTACACAACAAACAAGGTCTGTAACTGCAGTATAGGATTACACATCACAAATTGTTAATTAATATCACTGTATCCTAAAATAGGGGGTAATTCATACATTGTTGTATTCCTGAACGGAACACTTAACCCATGACTTTTTGGAGAAATATTATAAGCTAAGATTTGGTTAACATGTTAAATAGCAAGAGTATTTCATATAGTGCTAAAGAGGTAACATGACAAAAACAGATACAATATGTAGATTGTCACAGTGTTATTCCTGTTATTATACAATGTTCAGTATCTCAGTACTAGTATACAATGTGTATTAATGAGTTGCATATAAACTACAGATTCATGCCATCCCTCTGCGGTCATCATGGGTGATGACATGCGCATATGCGCCGTCTGGCAACTTTGTGGCCTGTGGTGGTTTGGACAACATTTGCTCTATTTACAGCTTAAAGACGAGAGAGGGCAATGTTAGGGTCAGCCGAGAGCTGCCCGGCCACACTGGTATGATCACATACATCATCATTTAGAAATATAAAGTAAATCAATGCAATGTTTGTAATACTGCAGTATTTTCAGTAAAACTCTTTCATTTAAACAAAATTGACTTCATAAAAAAGACACTGATATTCAAAGGACTAAAACAGCTGTAAGCCATCGAATCTGCTTTTTTGCACCTCTTAAAAACAAGAGAATCAGATAGCAGATAGTTTCTTTGCCTGCATGTAGTTTCCGGGTGTGACTTCCTGTCTGCTCATTTCCTAGGTTACCTTTCCTGTTGCCGTTTCATTGATGACAATCAGATTATCACCAGTTCAGGAGACACAACCTGGTAAATTCACCTCAAACTTATATTTTATATGTTATTCCTTGCTGTCATTTTTTGATCCCAGCCCACCAGTTAAGATCCAGTTACACTATATCATAAACAGCCAACTTACAGTTACAGAAGCTTGGAATCTGCTTCAGGGCGTAACCCCGTGTTTGCTTGCGTTCCAGCGCTCTGTGGGACATAGAGACAGGTCAGCAGACCACTGTGTTCTCAGGTCACAGTGGGGATGTGATGAGTCTCTCGCTAGCTCCAGACTCACGGACCTTTATCTCTGGAGCCTGTGATGCCTCCATTAAACTCTGGGACATCAGAGACAGCATGTGTAGACAGACTTTCACTGGGCACGAGTCGGACATCAATGCTGTCTGTGTGAGTACGAGAAACACACACGTAGCTCCTGTACTAAACAAAGTTGTACAAGATAATGTAATCAGATGGTTGTCATCAGTCACATTGCATAATGTCACATCAGTCAGAGTCACATTACATAATGTTTCACCACTCGGTCCGACTGAGGGGGCGTGTTCTGGTGGAAAAGTGATACACTCAGTGTACACTCTAATATATTGTTTAATATCTACAAGTGCAGTTTTCATTGAGGAACCTCTGACTGCTATATGTGATAACTGGTAAATCATTTTCTGTTTACCTATTGTCTTCCTATTGTCTCTCAGTTCTTCCCCAGCGGCAGCGCATTTGCAACAGGTTCGGATGACGCCACCTGCAGGCTGTTTGACCTGCGTGCCGATCAGGAGCTGTGTTTGTACTCTCATGATAACATCATCTGTGGCATCACCTCTGTGGCCTTCTCTCGTTCCGGCCGCCTGCTGCTCGCCGGCTATGATGACTTTAACTGCAACATTTGGGATGCCATGAAGGGAGATCGAGCAGGTGAAACAGCCGACATCAATATACAGTAACACATAAAGGCAGAAAGTTTAACTCAATGAAGCAGCGCAATGAACCAAAACTGTATTTTTTTTATCCCACATTGTCAACAGTGCAACTTTGACGAGCCTTTTTGATTACTGTGGGAGTGTTTTGTTGAACAGTGATAATTGTTGTAGCATATATTGCTAATTGTAGCGTATATTGCTAGTATTGCTAGTTGTTTAACAGATGTAAACACCAAAACCAAATTGAGCTCATATTATCTAGCATAAATGAAGCAGATTGCTGTGTTCACACTTGTTTCTCTTTCAGGAGTGTTGGCTGGACATGACAATCGTGTGAGCTGTCTCGGGGTGAATGATGACGGCATGGCTGTGTGTACAGGTTCTTGGGACAGTTTCCTCAAAATCTGGAACTGACCGCACACACGGCTCGCATCTAACGCATTCACCCATCATACACACTGTATGCACAGTATGTACTGTACTGTACATATAATGTATCTACACAGACACCCATGACTGAAGAATACAAGAACTGTACATACTATATATTATGACTATTAGTTTACACCAAATCTCTTGAGTGCCACATAATTCTATACATATATTGTGAGTTACACTGTAGGCAAGTTTGGGCCATGAGTATTAAACAGGAATGTTTACACACACACACACACACACTTTTTTTCTTACTTATATATACAGTAGGAACTTTGAGCGAGTGTCAGATGTGTGTAATTTTAATGTACAATTTAAACAAAATAAATTTGTTCTCAGAAAAATGTGACTTTTTACATACATTTGATCATTTTCAGATCAAACTTGTTTGCTTGAGCTCTAATTGATGAAATGAGCTGAATTTAAGACAATTAGTTTTATTTTCAGTCCTGGTCGTTGTCCTCCGCAGTCAAAAACAAGCCTTCAGTGCTGAAGTTTCCATAAATCATGTAGTTTCAAAGTTGAAAGCTCATAGGCAGAATGAAGTTGCCTAGTTAATTCAAATCACAGTCTGTGTAGATTTTATAAACACGTATGCCAGCATATTTCAGTATACAAGTAAATTTATGATGTTTGTCTTCAATCTTTGTTTTTATTTGTTATTTTTAAATGCTTCTTTTAATCATGTTTCTCTATGTGCCACATCCTAAGGAGAATAAAGAAAACTGAAACAAATAAATGTCTGGTTTTATTATGTGGTCACATCATTTACTTGTGATGCAAATCATGAACATTAGAATTCACTATGATGGTCTTTTGTTTCCTTCATTTGTGGTTTAATCCTCAATATTGTATTGATTCATAAAACTGCATTACAGCGTGTCTATATCCAACTGTTGAATGACTCATCTGAGTTTCTCTTGAATTACTTGATAATTATCTAACATTTCATTTATACAAATAGATGATAGGAAAAAAAGAATTCTGAATATATTGTTTTAAAGTCATAAAGTCAGCAGGAAGGCATAATAAAGGAGTTGCACAATTTTAACAGAGATAAGTTATTTTTACTTCTCAAATAATGCTTTATTAAGACATTACAGACTTGTAAATGCATTCAAATGTTAAGACGTATCATCTGATCATTAAGTCACCTGAAACATTCCCTCTCCTAAACATAAACACTGGAAATAGGTCTGAAACATCTACCACTTTTTAAACAGAAAAACTTTGAAAAGTAAGAGAACAGAGTGATAATGAACCCGTCACAGAGGATCGACTTTATCAAGACCTTCAGAATAACATTTCATCTCTCCTGGCTACTGATACAACTTTGAACCAAAAAAGAAAAAAAAACAAATCATGAACTTTTCTTTGGAGTTGTAAATATTTTACAAACCAGCTAACCAAGGGATTGACTTCATATTACTACAGAATGACAAGGAAATGCCACTTGTTAGCACAGTGCTAATAGCATGTAGAGTAGATATATACCTCAAACACAGCATAAAAAGGCCTTAAACGAAAACTACGCCTTTCAAGGTCGCTACACACATAACCTGGTCCAGAATTTTAAAACTGTCTGGTTTTAAATTATGCTGTTGTTCAATATAAAGTAAAGCAAGCATGTGGATTTAATGATCAGGTCTAGGAGACATTTGTTCAAATTAGTTTTATCCTGTGAATTGTGTAGGACAGAATTAAGTTTAAAATATTTGTATGTATCTTACGTGAAGCAACCCAAGCCATAAAGTGCAAAACTGGACTAAAATTTAGATAAACAGCTGTATGACAAGCCTTTAGTCTAACAGATCGCAATCTGGCTATAGGTGACAAGTTTAACAGACCAGGATTATGTTCATTATAGCTGAAAAGTCCACAGTAAAGATGACTATGTGTGTGCCTGTACAATTACCCCTCTCACACAAGTTTTAGGAAGCTGTTTGTGTGTAGCTTTAATTCTGCAGTCAGTCTGTTAGATCAGGAGTGTGGCAATTGCTAAAAAACCTGAAATGTTATATTTGGTCATTGGTGGCTTACAAATCTGACAAATATGTCATATTAGATCCAGTGATGATTTGTGTGTATGTTTGGCTATACTGGTCCTCGATAGCTTTTAAACTGGTCTTCTCTTTCTCCCCCCACTCCCTTTCCTCAGAGGGAATAATGAACAGCACACGCTCAGATCAAAAATAGCTCTCCTATTCACACATGAGCATTCGCACACCCACATGCTCTCTTTTATAACACTCGCTGGTAAAGAGAGGGGAGTGAGATGAGTCTATCTCAATGTACAGCTTTGACTGCTAAACCAGAAGCTCCAATTATTATTCAGCCAGCAATTGTTTTACATATATTTTTCTATTTATAATAATATGTTCAATAATTTTAACTCACATATTTAGATAAAAAATAATTGAGGGGATATATAATTTACTACGTTTTCCCATCCTGTCATACATATATATTCTCTCCATACTTCTTACATCATAACTCTGATATATAAATTCCATCATCCAGGATCACAAAAGCTGGGCCGTATACTTTAACTTATAAGCATCAAGACAAAATCAAATTTCAGGAGCTCTTTGGAAAGCTGGGGAATGTTACGTCACAACGCATGCAACAAGCTCCTCACCATGACAACTCGAACCCTTTCTGAACCTCCTGCATGACAACTTAAGCCTTTTCCTCTTTGGCAACATTATATAGCCAATAAACTGCAAGCTACAAACATCATTCTTGGATAAAGAGCTTAGCCTTTTTTTAGGGAAATTTTAGCCTGTCTGTTTTGTAGCATTAAATAAACAGGGAGCTGTTGCTTGCTTAGTCTAAATACTGTGGAGGAATGCAGTGCTTTAAAACTGGAGAAGTAAACGCTATACTGCATGGCTTTGTGCTAAAACAGGGTAAGAGAGGAGCCTGTCTTGGTGCTCTGGCTATTGTCAGTTTAAGTGCACTTTGTTGGCACAAGACCCCTAACTGAACAACGGAGTAGATTTAGCTTTACTTTTTTGAACTCTATCACTAACTTTTCTCTTCCCTGAACTTTAACTCTTATTGAAACAATTACTTGCTCATTGCTCACACACACATACACACAATCTGGCAAATACACCCAACCCAAGGCACTGTTATTTCAGTAAACATGGCAGTTTGATTTACTATGCAAGAAAATGCTTTAAAAATTCTATAGCAAGTAATAGAAACAGTAACAGATATTAAAAATGGAGGGGACAGACAAAATAGATTTGTAATCTCAGAAATAATTTGGCTTACGGGCAATATATATATATATATATATATATATATATATATATAATTTGTATGTGTCTTAAACATTCTGCTCATCACTGTATTTTATTGATGACTGACTTACTGTGTCATCACTGTTTAGTGCTTGTCAAGTGTCAGCAACCAATATGCCCAGCATGGGGAGGGGCCACGAGGGGAGGGGCTATTAGATAACTGATGATTGTACTGCCACAAGCTACTGTAGAAGTCAGTGCTTAAAATTCATTAATGGTTATGACCTACAAAAATATTCACTGAGACGAGGACAAAAGTGCGTCAATGTATTTATGTATTTAAATATATATAGCTCATACAGTATCTGCTCTTTCCATTCAAATACACCTGCTTTCTTTTTTTTTAAGTTTAATACCTACTTTAAGTTGGAAGAAAATAAAGTCTAGATCTGAAAACAAACATGTAAATGCAGATGTAAATTATCATGGAAAGAGTGTAAAGCTCGAAAATAATATGCAGCCTAGTATTGCAGAGCTGGAGACAGTAACACAAGGCATAAACCTGTCACTAATCTTTGTACTATTGCTTTATACTGATCCTACTGTATGCTATCGATTACTCTTTCCCATTGATACACACGCCCTCAAACACTTCTCTTTGCACACGGTTAGATAAACAAAAGAAAAATTCTTGCTAAGATTCATGCCCATCTTTGTTGCTAAAATTGGTGGGGTCATATTTCTTAAAGAAACAAGTGTGATTCAATGCATAACACATCAGTAATGCACTCCAGAACTACAAGCCTGTCTAAATAGAATAACATTCCCCATGTTCACAACATCAAGCAATTTTGACAGCATAAACACAAGACTCAGTTATATAATCACTTACATTAGAATTAAGTGAGGAAAAATGCTAAAAGTGTGTAATGCCATGTAGTGATTTAACTCCTAAACATCATGTGTCTATTAAATACAAACAGGATTCTTATCTAAATACAATCATGGCTGCTATGTACAATTTAAATAGTGACAACTGATCTATACATTTATGCTGCCAAAAAACTCAATCTATCAATTATATCCTGGGTATCTTTCTGCTTTAACAATCAGAATAACCAAAGAGGAACTCCTTCATAAAACTTTGTACGAGAACGAGCACACAGCACGTATTGCAATAGAACAGTTATAGAACAGCGGATAATAAAAGTAGGAGTAATACCAAATACGTTTACATACAGAGAATATCAAACTGCAGTAGATATGATGATACTTTCCACATAGAAAGCGAAACCAGAGATTGTCTCACCAGCTGACCGGTGAGAAAGCAAAATGCTGGGTTCTGTTCTTTAAGCAGCTACCTATGAGCAAAATATCCTTCCAACAAACAGTTTGGTGACAGACGTCAGATTATTGTTTATACATCAAGAAAGCTGAAAACCTCTATTTTCCCCCCTCAGAAGGCAAATCTTCTCAAACATGTTGAAACTGATATTGTTACATTTTTTAAAAATCACTTTCTAATCTACTAGTTGAAAAGAAACATTATTTCACTTTTATTCAAAACTGTAAATGCAACCGATTACAAACAACTACCACACTATACAGTGGAAATGGAAAATCACAGATGTCGCAGTACCATCTTAAACCACTGCAGGGTTTTGTTTCTGTTGCTCAGCGTAGGTTATAAAGTATCGCATATGCTGCTGCTGCATCAGAACAATTGCAACAGTTTAGTGATTCTCATACTTTACACGTTTCTGGTAATAATGTACAATTTGCCTTTTTGTCTGGTCCTTAAAACATCAGAAATATGATGGGAGAGGAATGTAAGTACAGGGGGCAAAGAGCTGAAAGCGAACCATGTGAACTCAGTGATACACAACATTGCTTTGCCAGAGGTTATTGGCGCGCTCACAGTAGACGCACACACACCTTGTACAGTTGGCTCAGAAATCACAGGAGAATGAAGGAGTGTCTTCTGGAAGATGAGGAGTGAATAACTGGGCGTGTCACGTCTGTAGGCTTGTGCGGGTTTGTGGGTGGGTATTTACAGAGTGTGTACGTGAGAAATTCGGAATCGGAATCACTTGTGTTTGTGAGTGTGAATGGCAGAATCTTGGTTGGTGTGGTGGCACTTTCACCAGTTCATGATGCAGTTTCTGTTGAGGGTCATAAAGTAGACCTGACTGCTGCCACCAGACCGTACTGATGCAAAAAACACCTGAAAGACAAAGATGAAGAAACAATTATTACTGCATATGAATAAATACAAAAAAGACCATCTACCAGGAACTGTAATGCGTTGAGTATTTAAAAAATCAGGGCAAAATGACCCTGTCTTGAGTGTTTGAATTCTCATAATATAATATATGGATTTTCTCTCATAATATAAATGACCATAACAACTAACATCAGGGGACATGTATCATGTATGTATTATTAATAATAAAAAAAGTTAATTTCTGACAGGTTGTGAGAAGGAAGTGTTAAATTTGTAATAGGACAGTGTAGGTGTCAGTGATTGCGAGTTTGTCACCTTGTCGTTTCTTTCACACAGGAACTTAAGCCTCTGAGCTCTCTTGTGCATGAAGACTCCATCCAGGTGTCCCGTCTCAACAGAGCGGATTTCAATGGCTTTCTCTCCCCAGCCCATAATCTGATTAGAGCAGATATGAGCTATACACACACACACACACAACAGACAAACCTGTTATTAGTCACTTGAATAATACTCTCTAAAGGCACCTACAACAAATAATATCCCTGCAAAAACAATAAACACAAACAACATTTTTACTTAACAGAACAGAATTTTCTGCAGGAAAATTTATGTGATGCATATCTTTCATTACATTTTTATGATGCCATAATAGAAAAACTCACAATAAACTCAGCTCTGTTCCAAAACTTAAACTGCCTACCTGAACAAATAAAGGCATCTAAGATTCAAAACAGTTTGAATGGTAGAATAATTATGTTACCTTATGCTTTCCCTGCAAATTCTGAGGCAACATCATACATATTCCTCACAGACAAGGCAATTTGTCAAGAACAGTATCACAGCATTATCTTAGTGACATGCTAACATCAAACTATACTGCAATTAACTGACAGCCATATCTTACATTTGCAGGAGAGTTATTCATATACTGAGGTTATCTGCCTATGTAAAAGAGTCATTAGTGTAAAGTTTCGTGTCAGATAAAATGGCACCTTAGAAGGAAGCTGTCTATGAAGGCATTAAAACAGCCTATTAAGCAGCTCACTGTTGTGGAACAGGACATTCATTACTTAATTCGTGGCAGGACTGTATAAATCACATATGAAGAATATTCTCCAGACACTGTATGTGTGTATGGGACACGCACCCACAGACGTGGGCATCTCTCCCCACTGCAGCACCACATCTTTAATGATGCGTCCATACGTGTTGACGTAAACGCCCTCGTCCTCATAACACAACAGCATCTCCATCCCATCTGAATTGGGCAGGAACACGATTGCATGAGGAGTCACCTGTGACTGGATCTACAGGGAGGGAGAAAGGGAGGATAAGAAGGAGAGAAAGAATCAGTTATAGTAGCATGACTTAAAATTCCGCAATAGCCCAAAACTTTGAAGAACAATCATTCATCTGTCCATAAAACATTGTAAATTAAATTCCTACCTTAACTAATCACTTCTGTGATTTAGTGCATTTTATAGAAAGGTGATAGTTTTATATCTTGATACACAGATTAAACTCACATGCACAGGAATGTAGATATCATAGTTGTTTCCAGAGTCAACGTCAATGGCATGGAAGCCAGCACTTGAACCATAAATGACCTTTAACCTTTGACCTTCTTCTACTGTGAGGTCAACCAACAGAGGCCTATGTGGCAGGTCCCCAAAAGACTGCAAAAAAAAAAAATCACAAATTGATAGATTTAATACAGCACAGAACATCAATTTAAATGATTCAAATATTTCTTGCAACACTGATGTAACACAATCAGTTTGCTAGAGGCTATTGGGTATGATAATATTGTTAAAGAAGAAGAGAAAACCTCAAAGTGGACCTGAAACAAGCTGCTAATAAAACTTGACTGCTCATCTGAAAACAGTCAAGTTACTAATTTGTATAATAACAAAACATTCCATTTCTGAATTCCAGACATGAATGTGGACTACATGAAAGCTTTAGATGAGGGTAAGAGAAACAGAATTATGACTTGAATTTTTGGTATTTCGGTCTGAATTTTTGCCACTCATAGCTTAGAAAGCGTCTCTAACCTTGAAGGCCATGAATTTGTGGTAAGGTTTGGGAGCCCATGCGTAAACCTCCACCGCATTCTTCAGTGCTATAACCAAAAACTTGATCCTTTCATATTTCACTGAAGAATAAACATTTACATAGCATCTTTAAAATATGACAAGCAGAGTTAGAATTGTAAGACAGAGACAGATCATTATTTACATTGCAGTTGTGTTCTCTATACACACTGTGTGTGTATACACACTGTAACTATTTGTAAGTAAATACTTTGCAGGACACATGCCATTTTCTTTGTGCATACTTACCCACTTTGTAGTGGACACACCCCTCCATTTCCCCAACTGTGGTCCAGCCCTGTTTCTTCTCCACCTCTGGGTCATTATGAAGGATTTTATTCCTCAGCCAGGCCAGATAATACACACGCACCTTATTCTTCTTTCCTGAGGGAGAGAGTTTGAATATAAGAATCGGCAGGATTGTATTGCATGCATATGTTATACATACAGTGGAAGATCATACAATATGCAGTTGGTACCAGTCCTGTATATGTTAGTAAGTTAGTTAACTTGTCTGAGTGATGATGTAACATGATATAATGATAGAATAAATGTTTGTGAAATGCTAAAGTGATGTTTAGCTATATGTGTATGACAGCAGGTGTGTTTAACATTATGTGTAACCTGATATAGTGATGAGTAAGTTCAGCCCCTCCAGAACATCCATCTGTTGGAATCTGCGTGAGTTGATCAATGGATAAACTTTCCCCTGTCCACTTCGGTCCAGCAGCTTTAAGCCGTTCTCAGTCCCCACCAGCAGATTCACACCTGACAAACATCATTGTACAGTGTTAGAGAAAGCTATTCTGACACCACAGCTTGCCAAGCTATGGCTGTACTTGTAATATGGAGTTAAAACGTGGCCAACCAACTGCTTCAATAAATCAGTTAGCAACAAGCTTTATAACTAACCAAATATAACCACCTACATTAACTACTTGCACCCATGAATTTTTGTTTGTATTTCACTGGAATAATGTAACTTGAACCATTTGTTTCCTTCTTTGCATTTGCTTTTCAGCTCAAACTACATGCTTGAAATACCCACAATAAAATGGACATTCTTGGATTCAGTCCTAACAAATTTTCACACTTTGTTGTGTTTCGTGCTGGTATGTGGCCGGCTGCTGCACTGCATCGTGACTGGACTGCTGCAAGCTTTTCGCCTGTCTTGACTGTGTTGTGTGTTGTGACTCTTGTGCTTATTCTGGCATTTGTCCTCGGCCTGAGGTGCGATAGCCGCAGGTCATCATGGTTTATTTCATTGGTCCTGCAGGAACTGCTTGCATAAACATTTTATTTTTCCCACATGTACTAATTCTGTTTGGACTGTGTGGTGGATCTCACACATATGTAATGTTGTATTATTGTACTATTACATCACAGATAGCATGCTAAGAAAAAGAAAAACGCTAACACTAACTAAACTAAAAAAAACAAAAAAAACATTGAACTAAACCTTTATTTCAATTCACTACAAAAATAATGACAATTAAAAATATTCTGCAAGTATATCAATGTGAACCTTTCAGACAGACTAATGTGCTAAAATGCTTCACAAATTACTTCACAATGAGGACATTTCTGGAACTCAGTTAACTCATTGTGTCATTGTTTTCACTGCCTGCTAAAAAGGCAGCTTTAAATATCTACAACATATGGCACTGAATTGATCAAGCATATAAACCAGAAGTCCTGTTACACCACTAGCTGTGTATTAGTGGAATATTTAACTTACTGTCACGAAAACATAAATACTGCAATACTGGCAGACACCCACATCTCCACACAGGCTCTCATTCAGCTCTTACCCCAGAGAGCAGCGCAGAGGATCTCAGAGTTGAATCTCTTCTTGTATTTGCGGATTTCAGGAGTGTCACTGACAGGGCGAGTGTTGGTGGGATTGACATTGACCATTGAGCCTTTTCTCACTTCCAGCTTCAACTGCTCAAAACGAGAGCCCAGACCTACACCCACACAACAACACCACACAACAGGCACACACAGTAACTTAATGTTCAATATCACTGAATAATCTTGTTAAATCCATTCGTTAACATTAGTTATTCATTAACGCATTAGATAACAAACTAAGAGTACTATGGTTTTATTAACTTATTAATGAAAAAAGTTTGTTTGTAAAGTTAAAATAAGCATTACTCAAATGTTAACAAATGAAACTTTATTGTGCAGTGTTAATGTTTTAAGCATACTATTTTTGTAATGGCATAATACAAATCAAGAACCGTTTTTAACAATAATGATGCAAAACCATCTTAAATATCAAGCCATTAATGATGTCAGTTTGTTAAGAAGTACAAACAACAGTGTACCACACCTCCAACAGACATGTTATCTCCTGTACCACCTGATGACTGGTACATTCCAAGGTCCACAAAAGTAGTAAAGGATGATTTTCCAGAGGCCTTCACCAAACCCCTGGACTGATACTGAAATTGAGGCATAAACCAAGTTAACCAACTAAGTAAACAGGTTTGTACTGTATATCAGTTTATGATGCAAATAAACACACGTGAACTAAGAAAATGTCATGAAATGATAAACCCTGCAGAGAGTTGAGTGGGCAGAGAGCTCACATCATAGGTAGAGTCTTTCCCAGGGGAAGAGTGGGAGGCTGAGTCTGTGGGAGAGTGGGAAGGTTGGACCACATCGGGCAGGTTGGTGTATCCATTATGACTTCGCTTCTCTGGAGTCTGCTGGCAACGCACGCACACACAGTTCAGCTCTTATTTTCAGTGAAAGAAAATCTAGTACATAGTTCACAAGCACTGAGCTCATTATTCACACATGCATTCAAAAGCTCAAAAACTCACTGCCTATCTATAACTTTTTTTGAGACACACCACTGACTGAAAGACTAAATTTTAGGCACCAGAATTGTGCTTCATAATGAGATAATTCATTTTGCAATCCCATAATGCAATATAATGAGCTTTCTGTTCAGAGAACTAGCATCACACACGTCTTACCCTCTGTACAAGCATGGTTTGGTCCCCATATCCTCCAGCACGTTCTTCATCTCCCGCTTCACCCTCTTCTTCCTCATGGACCACCATAGTATTCACAGAGTCAGAATCTGCATCACGCGGACTGATAAACACAGGTTACAGGTGAAAAAACAATGATAACCATTAGTGTCTGTATTTATACATTGTACAGCAGCTAAAGACCCAATAAAACTGCTTGGCAAGCAAAGTGTGTCGACATTTCCTGTTGAATATCCTGTTGAAAGTTAATATAGATATAATATATGAATATATAAATCATAGAGCCTGCTTTTTTTAGTACATTACATTTTATGTATTGAAAATATCTAATCACCTTGTTATCCATTTTCCAGAAAAAAATAACTGCAAAAATGTAATTTTGTTAACATTTAGAGTCCACTGTCTTATAAACAGCTTCACATCTAATAGGCATGAAAATAAGTCTAATCTGGATTGCACAAGCTCTTTAAATATTCACACATCATCGCCTACCGATCAGTAGGGCTTTCCTCCTCTGCTCCCTCTCCACTCTCACTCTCCTCACTGCTCTCACTGCTTTCTGAAGAGGAGGAGTAGTCATTAGCTTTCACTGGGGGCCGCGGCTGTTCCTCTGCACGCTCCTTAGGGTACAGGCCATGGTCCTGACGCATATACAGATCATGAAGAAGAAATCAAAAGGTAAGTAATAGCATTGCTATTTGATTGCATCACATCTACAACCTCACACAACATGAACGTCACAGAAATAAAAAACATTACATTTGCTTATTTTTGAATTAGACATTTGCCAGGAGTCTTTTTGAAGGTCTTTAGGATGTGGAGACTGAGGTGTGAGTGTGGGATAGGGAATTTAGTATGGGAGGATGGATGTGGTCTACAGATTCTTTCTTTCAGAAAGAGCAAAATTTAGGGCAATTAAATAGAACAAAAACAGCACAAAAATACCCCGTCCACAAGCTCATACTTAAGTACTCAGATGATACATCTGTTGCAAAAACACTGAGAGACTGGGATGGTTCCAGTAACACGTGTAGGTGGTTGAATTCTGATTTGGACTGGTGCTTAATTTAAATCAACAAGACAAATACTTAAAGAAATAAAAATGTTTCAAGATGAAAAAAATAATCGGTTGATGAACAACAAATTTCAATAGCAGATTATCAGTTACCCTTATACATTATTTTACCTTTATATTTTGGAATATTAAGTGATCTTAAATGATTCCAAACAATTGTTCAGTGATTACCTAAAATCACATTTTTAAAACTTATTATATTCACGAATTGAAAAAGCACAACATTAATTTAACATTTAGCCTCATCCACATTATCACAACAGGACGCGAACATGCAAGAACACATGCATACACACATGCAGGCACTGACCTCTCCTATTGCTCTCTTATAGCTCTGAGGGCAGAGGAAGCATAAGATATAGATGAGGGAGAGGTGAGGGTGAGGAACAGAGGTTAGAGTTTTGTAAAGGGTGTGGTTCTTTCAAGTGTTGTTGAGACACAGGCAGGACAAACTGGGAACAATTTGGGAGCATTCACTGGGAAACCAGTACTTTATTATTTGACTGTTACTTAGAACTTTCATATGTAACATTTACTGGTTTTAATGTTTTGATCGCATATCTGTAGTTTAGTAATACAATTTAGAACATTTCTGCAGTATGATGCATGTGAGATGTGTATGTATGTATGCAAGTATGTTGTTAGACATGTTTACATACGAGAGAGCTTGAATGAAGTTCTGTGTGTGTGTGTGCGCACACATCTCACCGCTGGTCTGCTGGGTCTGGATGAGGTTCGAGATTCTCCTGGTTTGTGTCGTCCATCATGAGAAAGGGTGGGGGAGGAATCCATCTTGGAGGAACCTAAAATGAACCCACAACATTTTTAAAATGCATGTTAAAAAATGCATGTTTAAAAATGCAAAATGCATGTTTAAAATGTTTATATTTTTACCTAAATGAGGACAAAACAGTCCTCTGTTGTTTTTTATATACAGTTACAGAAAAAAAACATTAAAGAAAAATCATCATTTTAAATATTAATATTTTTTCTAATAAGGACATTCCTGAAAGAGTTTCTGTCAGATCCAGGCAATTTTTCCTCAAACTACAAAGACTAGTAGATAAAGTAAACCCTCAGTCACGCCCCACTCACTGAGTATGCGGTGTCTCTCTAGAGAACCTGTCTGTGGCAGGTTAGACATGATACTCATGCTGTCTCCTCTCTCCCAGCGTTCATTACGGCTCAGATCTGGATTACTGACACATAAACACATAGACTCAAAGTCAGGCCAGTCACATGATCTCCATGACATTAGGATTTATGTGTGTGTGTGTCTTACCTTGCTCGAACTGGGTGCCTGATACCAGAGGATAGATTTGTGTTCAATGCAGTGGCTATAGAGGCTGTTCTCTGTGGAATCTTATGGAGAGACCAGGATTTAAAAATTATACAAGGAAAACATATATTTATAACTACAGAACTTAATAATGAACTATAACCACTGCTTGTCTGTATTATTATGTTTGTGTCTGTTATGACTGGTTTTAAATTATAGCGCAAACACAGGCAATTAACTGCATAGCAAATTCCGCATAGGTTCTGAGTCTTACTGCAGGTTGTGGAAGATGCATCAGACTACCTTGATCTAGCAAACTTTAGCAGGACTGTAAAGCATCGCTCTAGCACTGCAGTCCTGGCATCAGAACCAGCTCTTCAAAATGCAGAGAGAGCTCTTGCCTACACAGAGTGCCTGTATATATGCCCAATTACAATGCGCTTCTCCATCATTTCATCATCAATGAATGAATTACTGCTGCCATGATCAATGCCACAACATCGCTCATAAATAAATTTAATTTACTGCCTGCATTTCACGAGCACAATGTTAAATATGGCACTAAATAAAGGACTGAGTTTTGTAAATAAGGAACGTTCTATAATACACCCAATTTGCATAAAAAGAGTCATGATTGAACTGAAAGGAAAAACGGTCAATTCTAATACTTGGTGCAGCACTATTGCTGTGCATTTATAAGATGGGATGCACATTTTTCTGTCTTACTTTAGGAGGCTGTTCAATCTCTGGAAGACGGATCCAGGGCCCGCGGTCATCTCTCGCTGGCCGAGACTGAGGGGCAGGGGTCTCTGAGGTGGGGTCCGAATTTTGACGGACCAGTTCTCTGGAGTGTAGAGGGCGAGGTGTGGGTGTGGGAGAGGGGTCCTGGGTGGGGAAGGCGGACATGGTCTTAGTGGGCTGATCGCATAGAGACTGAGAGCGAGGGACAGGAGCAGCATACGGTTTTAACGGCACCAGGTGGGCCATTTGGAACTACAGCAAATAGGAGGGAAAACAAAAGAAAGATAGAAGAAAATTGTAAGAGAGAGAGGGAGAGGCAGTATAACAGAGGAATAGAGAAAGAGAGGGGAAAGAGAGAGAGACGCATTGCTTAGAAAAAGGGGATTGTGAAAGGTTGATGTGTGTAATTGGGCAATAGAGAGGGCAATGAAGGACCAAATTTGGTAACAATGGAAACAGGAGTGTGTTATTCAGAGAAATACAATAGATGGGGGGGAGAGTGAGGAATCAGTGCAGGATATACAAGTGAAGAGGATGCCCCCGAAAATAGAGGATAACAGAAGAAGTGAACAGTCCCCATAGGAAAGAAAGAGAAGATAAAGCAAGTCACTAAGTAGAACAGTAAAGAGTTAGTAGGCCAGTGCATGTAGCATTAACAAAGTTCCTGCACTCAATGTCTTACGAGTTTGGTGAGAAATTGGGTCAATTAGGACTTGCATTACTATGTTATACAGACTGTACTCATAAGTGTAATTTCTTACATAACTAAAATCATTTTTGTATTTTGTATACATTATTCTTATTTAGTAAGACTTTACTAATGATACATCTGCTGCACACCTTTCCCTGCCCGCCTTGCGGTTCCACAGGCCTCTGCATAGGTGGAGTCTGCGCAGCTCCTGATTGGCTGATCGATTCAGATCGTGATTGGATGTTGGTGTCTGAGACCGTAGTGCAGATTTTGGGAGAACCCTGCCTGTTCAATTTGCTGCGCTCCTCAACCTAAGAAACAAGTGCAGAAAGAGTTTCTATAGCGATGCACTGATACCATAGGATTTAAACCCCAGCAGTTTTGAAGTCTGTGTCTGTTATGCAAGTATACGTCTCTAGCCCAGGCTGGCTTATTGTTTTCCAGGTTCTTGCTGTAGTGGTACATCTGTGGCTTCTTGTCCTGCTGCTGCTGCTGTTGTTGCAGTGAGACGAGGTAAGCATGTTCCTGCTGCAGCTGTCTCTGAAGTCTCTCTGACTGCCTCTGCTCCTCCAGCTGTTTGCGCTTGTACTCCTACACACACCAATGCACAATTCATCACTTATTATTAGCTAATAAAATAGGACTACATCTAACTTCTAAATTAGTTTGAAGGTAAAGACACAATATGCTCACGTGACATAAACACACACAAGACACACAATATACCACCCCCACAAAAATACTCCCCCAATAAAAATGACTGAATATTTGCACAAACTGAACATTTACACAAACTGTAAGTTGTTTAAAATTCTCTTATTGTTTGGTGCACAATATTTTCACTTAGGGATTTTAAGAGCAAGTAACTGTGCTTGTCCCAATAATTTTAATTATTTTGTTGTTAAACTGTTGGTGTATTTTGTTGACATTTGTTTAATTTAAATGGAACTTATCAAAAAAATATGAATAACAACACAGCCCTTTATGATATTAAAAAACATGGAACACTGTTTTCACTGGAAACTCCTGCCCAATTTTCTTTAAGGCAAATTTATTCCCAGAAAAACTTCGAAACCAGGAGTCATGTGATGTTTACAGAACAATCAAGGGGCCCTGAGTCATGAGATGCATCAAATCTGGCCGAGATCTGGCTGATGCAGCCAGAGCAAAGAAAAACAGAGGGAAAAGAAAGACAAGGACTGTTACCATTAGTAATGCCTGTTCCTGAAGTAACTGCTGCTGCAGAATCTCTAACTGCCGCTGTTCTTCCTCCAACTTATGTCTTATAAATTCCTATAGAGAAAGAGGAATGAGGAGAGAAACCAGGAACAGTAGAGGTGAAAGAGGGAAAGAAGCAGAATAGACTCAAAAGAACGAAATCACAAAGACATTTGAGGGAGCGGACAGATACACCTGTCTGTACTTGCTCTGAAGCTAGAGGCAGACATTTTAAAGAAGTGTTTCTGATTAGCTTCTTAAAATGGCTGAAGATGGAGTGAGGAGGTTTTTTCCAGATACTACATTCAAGGATGCTTGCAATACGGCCACGGTGACGCACCGTTTTTTCTTTAAATGGTGCACACAGATTCTCACCGGTATCAGCAATGTATCGCATGTGTCATTTTAATGCAAAAACTCTAGGAAGTGTGTCGTTACCTGGGCACGTGTGAAGTCATTTTGGAAAGTGTGAACCGTGGCACACCGTGCACTAATTCGTGCTGATTGGTCTTTTGTGTTTTTGTCTCTTTGAATTGTAATGAATGTAGGGCTGCGCACGGCTCACCCACACACATACACACGCATTAAAAATTGCGTTTGAGAGCCTGCTGCCATGGCAACCACTCCACAGACAATCCAGGGCCAGAGTGGAGTCTGGCCCACGCTTGGCTGCTATTGGCTGTGTGGATGCAGTTCCGATGATGTGATTGGTTACCTGCTCTCTCTCTGCCATCCTCCTGTCCTCCTCTCGCCTCATGTCGTCGTGTCTCCGGTGAGGAGCTTTATCCTGTTGCTGCCGCACCATCTCTCTCTCTTTCCTCTGTTGCTGTGTATAAGAGTGAGTGTGAGTCACTTTAATATATTTGGCTGAAATAATGAGAGCGTTCCTGTGGCTAAAAATCATCTTGTGCTTTTGGGAGGGGATATTAAGGGGGAGAGAATGAGGACCATAGCGAGAGAGAAAGTGACTAAGATAGTGAACACAGTTGTACTGAAAGACACAGAGAGGTCGGGTATAGTGGTATTGGTGAGTCAGTGTACTGCGGTGCTTTATTCAGTAGGATAGTGGTGTGCTGTGTCCTATTCAGTGGGTGGATGTTATTGTGTAAATGGTCTCTAGCTATTTCAGCTAAATCTCCCACAAAACTTTGGAAAACAAGCCTGAACTCTATCTTTCCCAACAGAAAAGCACATCAAATTTAAGATCATCCTTTGTATATATTTCTTCTTACAGCCTACATTTTCAAGTTTAAAAAAAAGCTAATTACAAACTCCATATCTCTCTCAGCTAGTGCAGTGATAATCAGCTATTATACCCCTCAATTGCCATCTAATAACAATCACCTCTTGAGCTAATTTAATTAAAAGACAACAAAGAAAGTTTTAAATAATTTGACTTTGTACAGAACCTCTAACAGGAATTCCATAAATATAAAACTCCACTCGCATTGTTATCAACTTTTTCCAGATAAGAGAGAACATGAGAACTTAGAACCTGAACAAACATCTGGCTGTGAAGCAGCTATTTTATTTAGATAGTTGCGGAACATTCTAGTATGTTTTTCTCATATAAACTTTTGGCCACTTTTCAGCTTTGGGGTGGTCTGACTCATGTTCAGTCCAGCTTTTATAGACTGGAGATAAAATCCAGAACACTTTCCAAAAATCTATTTGGCATGTAGGTTTATCCTAATTTATTTCTTGACTGGCACTGTTTCCTCAGTTTCCTGTGAGAAGAAACATCAGGTTCTGTCAGTGAATGCATACGCATGCATATATGTACCTCCTCTAAGCGGCGTCTCTGCTCTTTCTGCTCCTCTATGCGTTTCTGGCGGTCATGCAGCAGCTGGCGTTTGTGCTCCTCTGGGTCTCTGCGCTGAGCGGCGAGCTGCGCCTGCTGTCTCTTTAAGGCCTCTGAACGCTCCTTATTCTCTTGTTGCAGCCGCAGGAAATCCCTGCGCAATGTCGACTCACCCGGAACGTTCAAAATAGAACTGGAGACATAAGCAGAGAAATGGAGACAAGTGCACATACTTGAGAAGAAAAGACATGAATTTTCCACAGTTTACATTTATATTAATCTTCAATGGCATGCATCCATTTTCTTCAAATACCCAAGTACAGGAGCCTGATCTGAAATCTGATAAAGCTTAAATAAAGCTCTCAGAGGAACCCGCTTTATGCACATTAAAGCCTAAACATACCAAATATATCCATTTTAAATAAAGTGTGTAGATTCTGTGCCAAAGCACCAGGCAGACGTAATGACTGCTTCCCAATAGACTTCCAAAACATTCCTAGCTGTCTGCCCCTGTCCTCCATACACTTATGCCAATGGTTGAGCCAAAGGTTGACAAGTTAACAAACAATATAAACAGCAATATATTGAAAATCCCTCCGCTAATACATTGTTGTACATAATACAACACTGAACTACTTTTTTTTCTGTAAATGACCACTGAACAGAAAATAGGTAGCCACAGTAACTACAATTTGTTTATCATTATGAAAGAAAACCTTTTATATATATTTATAATACATTTATATTCTGTGCAAACTCCACAAAAGAGAGACAATTAAGCCACAAAAGAATCATTTTACCTTACTATATTAAAACATTTCTGCTTGTATTACAAAACCGACTGTGAACACAGACTTCATGAGTAAACAAAAATGGAAACTTCAACTAGTTAATCTATTGGCAAGGACCTTCCACAGTGTTGTGTAGTTCTGTGTAGGGTTATGTAAACACAGACATGATTGTGTTTACCTGGACTCTCTCTCGTCCCCTCTGTTCTCATCCTCTTCATCACTACCGCTGTACTCATACTCAGTCTCCTCTAAACGTAAACAAGAGACAATAGGAGAGTGAGAAAGAGAGAGAAGGCAAAAAAATAATGAGAAAAGCTGTCGGCATTAATATAATATGCGTTATAAAAATCTTTATGCAGAATGCAGAACTTTAGAGTCTAAATCATCCACACTTATTTGACTGATATTGTAAGTGCTCAAATAAGTCTGCTAAAGGCGGTTGGCTGGTTGCTTCAATTTTTAAGCTGTTTCTCATTCTTCAAATGCTGAGGGAAACATAATTCAAGCCCAGCTGTGCTATCTGATTACACCACTGGGCAAAGATCTAATGAGTTACTGTAAACTACGTGAATTATGCAGGCAAGTGCCACTTTGGTGGTCAAAGATGAGTTGTGATTGGATGGGACTCTCAGGTTTTGTTCACGCTGGACATAAATCCGGTTGTTTTTTTAAAACCACAGTCAGTGCTCCAGATTTAGTAATAACTTCACCACCAGTACAATGGCAATAGAACATTTTTGTGGAAAGCACTAAGTGAATGAAAACCGGAATTTTTGCCTCTGCTCATTGTCATTGACCTTTAACTACACAGCTGAATCCATGAGGCGTATAAAACAACAGTACTGTAAATTACTGCATAGGCATTGCTGGCTTGGGCCAGCAGTTGGTGTTACCAATGTTACATGGTGTTAAATTACTTCCCCACCATCCATACCATTGTTTTCATTTTTACAAAAATCATTTCAGCTTGGTTTCATTGAACAATGAAAGCTAAAGTTACAAAAGGTCCTGACAGCACAAGCTAAGGTGAAGTTTTATTTCTTCCTTTAACAAAATAGATTTTGTCTTTGTTTTATAATTGTGATTTCATTACAAACGGTAATAAACACAAACTAAAGGGCTATTTTTAAAGTAATAAGCAACATTGCAACAGTTAGCATCACATTAGCGCTGTGCATGCACACACGTACACGTACCCTTCTCACCGCGTTTTTTGCGTGTGCGGTCGATGTGATCTTTGAGCTGGATGCGGACCTGTCGTTCTGTGGGTTGGTCTCTAATGAACGAGTGCTTCAGTAGCTGCTCTGTGGATGGGCGGCTGGGATATGTCTTCACCAGACAGCCCTCAATAAAATCTATAAACTTTTTAGACCTGAAAGACAATGAAGGTCAATCATATATAACAGGTCATCACGCAAAAATGCAACAAATGGGGTTTGTTAGATTTTTTCCAATTACAATGTTTAGCAAAAAGTAAATATTGTAGCAATCACATAATTTATTTATTATTTATTACATAATATTATTTACACGTATTATTTACTTTTGCAATACATTCTGCAGGGATAAAAAGTTTTTATGAAGGAGCAAGCATGACCTTATTTTTAAATGCATATTCCTGGTCACATTATAATTGGTGCATGTAGTTCCAAAGCAAATAAAGTGCTTGTCTTTATAGCAAACAATAAAAGTCACACAACTTCTTAGTCCAAGTTTTTCATTTAACTCCTCCCCTCAAACCATCTGGCTCCATTCTGAAATTTAACTTCCACTTTTACAAAAGTTCACGTTCAGCCCAACATCATATTTGCTGAATACCATGTTTCACTCGAGTGTGTGTTGCACAACTTTATAAGTACATTTACATGTACATTCACATGTAAAGGTTTTTATCCAACGCCATTTACAGTGCATTGATTTTCGAAATTATATAAGGTAATAAATATTTCATGTAGCATTTCACACTGACAACAGTTAAGTAAATGCAACCAAAGTAACAGCAGGCAAAAACACTGTGTAAAAACACAAGGATGACGTTAAACAGGAAAGAGAAAATTTTACACATTATTACTAACAAGACACAACGCAGTAAAGCGAAACATAGCTGTCTTTCAAAATCCTGCCCGACATATGTTCCATGTTTAGTTCTATAACCAGCTGTTCAAGGGCGGGGCTCAGACCTGAGGGACCGAAATAACTGTGTGTCTAAAATTAAATCACGACATGCCAATATATGACAACAACCTTAAACAGAAAGTGAACAATTTTCTGAAACATCAGAACTCTGCTAAGCCATACGTGTGAAAATGTAGGTAGGAGTGAGAGAAAATACTACGGCTTGTGTCTGAGAAACACCTATAAACCAAGGAAAATGTGTACAAGCGGAGAAGCAGACAGCTATATGGAATGATTATGTAATATGCAGGGAGTACATATGGAGACGACAGGAAAAAGAGGGAGGTAAGAAAATATAGAGTGATCTTAAAATGACAGCTGAAGAGAGCATCCTCACCATTTCTTGGACTTTAGTTTAGGAGGAGGGTTCCGTGGGATAAGGAACAAGGCTCGCATGGGATGCATGTCGCACAGTGCTGGGAGAGAGCAATCACAGATAACGACAAGTTTATACGAGACTCACTCACGCTCATATGTCCAATTATCAGACTAACTGACTCAAGGTGACAACAATTTATGACTAAGAGTAGAACAGTAACAGAGCCTCTGCTACACACTGTCCGTGTGAGAGCATGTGTGTGCAGGAAACAAAATATGACTAAGCGTTTTGCTGCATGTTATAACAATTAACTTGCTTGTGTTGCTTGAGTTGTATTGCAACTGTACTGTGTAACAATTATTTATTTATCTACACAAAAGATTTATGTATCTACACAAAATTATTTATCTACACAAAAGTTTTCCTTATATTAAGGCCGGAATTCACACTATAATGTAACTTGAGCATTATGGTAACTTAAGAGGTGTTAACAACATGCATGTGACTGTACACCACATGTATGCATGTGTGTGCAACTTACGAGGAGCTCCTTCAGCCATCTCTATAGCAGTGATGCCCAGAGACCAGATATCACTCTGAAATAATAAAACATTCATTCATGAACAACACACAATCAATACTTTGAATTGATCTTCATATTAATGCTACTGATACTATAATGTTGTATCAAAGAGATCAATGCTTTCAAACAACAAACGCTAGTTAGCAATTCATATTATAGGCTTTGCATTTGAAACAATCCAGGCAGACTGTGTGACAGGACTTATTCCCTGAAGTGTATTTTACTTCACTAAATCACTTCACTAAAACTGCTGTTTAAATTTTGTTGAAATGATGATAAGATAAACTCTTTCTTAATTCATTAATTAGGCCACACCAGTTTATCCTCAGAGCATTTAGGAGATATACCAGCCTTGTTTGTAGACTTGGTATTGCTTTAAAAATGTAGAAAATAAAACGCCAGACTCTGATGAAGTATTTTTAGGTGGACATCACAGAAATGCAAAAAATTTCAGCTACCAGATGCCACTGGAAAATTCAAGCTTTTCACAGGGGTATTTATCACCCATGTAATGTGATCTCAGCATGGCAGCCACCATGAGTGAAGACCTGCTTAGGCAGAATTAAACAGATACTTCTAGCTAGGCCACTGACTTTTACTGCTTGTTTGTTTAATTTATATAAAAAGTAATTTACTACACTTTTCTTTATGCACAAGGCTTTAGGCAAACAATGAATTCGTATACTGTATTATAGTTCATTCGTAGAAAGTCATTTTACCCTGTAATCATAGGTGGAGTCTGGATTCTCATCACAAGCAATGACCTCTGGCGCCATCCAGTACGGAGTGCCAATGAAAGTGTTCCTTCTGCCTACAGTACGATCTAACTGTGCGCTCACTCCAAAATCAACTACAGGGCAGAGAGACAGATAGAGTGACAGAAGCATTGGATTAATATATCACTTATAATAGTTAAGTGTAATATAACACTACTGCGTTTGCTTACAAGTGGTCTTTTAAAACCTGTTGTGCAGCCATGTTTACAAACTGCCATGCAAATTCAATCCTTCCCTCACACACAGACACACTTTTCAACTTCCTCCACACACCGCTTCAGGTTGTGGTGTGTGAAGATATTTTTATCATGGTGTCTGGGCTACATTAATGAGCTTTGCTGATTTGCTCTAGTTATATGATGTTCTTTAATCAGGCAGGATATAGGCTACACAACACACTCACACACACACACACACTCATTCACATGCAAACAGAGTTACATCAATGAAATACCACACAATCAGACAAAGCAAATAGAAACTCAGACTCTTATTAACCAAAAATAAAAAGAACATTGAAAAATATGAACAGAATCGCCCACTCACCAAGTTTAACCTCTGCGTTCTCTGTAAGCAGAACATTCTGTCCCTTGATGTCTCTGTGGATGACTTTATGAGCATGAAGGTGAGACAGTCCCTGAGGAGAGGAGAGACCGGCTGTGTATAATTAAATATAATTATGTGTATGAAACAAGAAACCCAAACACAGGTCAACTCAGGTGTGAAATACATGTGTCTCACTCTTAATATCTCCCTGCAGATATAGGCGATCCAGTCTTCTTTCAGTGAGTTCCCTTTTGTGTTCTTCACTAAGTCTGTAACTGAGCCAGCGCCGCAGAACTCCATCACCAGCTAATTACAAACACATCCACAAAAGAGAACAGCGCCTTTATGATATGGCAAGTTTTCAATGCTCTCAAAACAACAGTGTTCCATGTCTTTTTAAATATCACATTTTCATTCTAAATGGTTTCTTAAAGAGACAGGCAAGCTGCAATTGGTCATAGTATGAGTGCAGGAGTTTTAGCAGATATGGGATTGGTCAGGAAGTTATGCTACAATCTCTGAGAAGCACAGACCCAGAGCTGGTCATCGTGTCCCGGTGGACTCTTCTTCACAAAGGCCCCGTAGTAAGTAGCAATGTTTCTATGATGGCTGTACTTCTTCAGCATGTTAATTTCTGCTTTAATTTCCTCCTCCTCTTCCTCAGTCACATCCATGACCTTTATGGCAGCCAGTTGACCCGTTTTAACATGGCGACCCTGAGACAGAATATAGTTAGCATGAGTATAAAATCTTCATTGTTAGTGGACCTCAGTAGGAGTGCAATTTAACCTGGAAGTATGACAAAGTTCAGCTGACATTTAAGTTTTTTGTATAAACTACATAATTATCACAAGAAAAGCTAAACTGTACTACACCCTAAATGTCTCACTACTAACTATAAACTTTATTTCATACATCATATTTATTACACACTATATCTAAATAAACTACACACTCATACACACCATTATATAAACTATATCCTCACTACAGCCCATAAACATTCCAAACAAAAGAGCCTGAAGTATAAATTACACCCTTTAAACTCTTTAGGGTATGCTCATGTCATACACTGCAATTAAGTACTGAGCTCTGTAGGGTTAAAATCACTACACTACACTATAGTTTTCAAGTATAATGACATCACAAGTCTTTGAGAGCCAAGTGGTCTCTTAAAAGTGAAGCGTCATTTTCACTTTCTCCTATTAATAAGCAAGGAAATTTTATAAGCAGACCATTTATATGCTGATTTCCCCCAAAAGCATAAACAAAATTGCTGTTTGTTTGAGAACACAGCAACAATGGCTCAACCAATGACATGAGTTTGTAGTGGAACTTGACCAATGGCAGACAGGGGAAGTGACTGAAATTCTGTTTGGTGGCACCAGTGGCCTATAAATGACACACTGCACTATTATACTGTGGGATAAACCTCTGTATTTCTACACACCAGAGCTCTTTTATCCTCTTGTCCTTTCTTTCTATCATTCACACTATCAAGACATTTTTATCTCAGTAGTGAGTGTAGTATTGACAGGTCTGACCACAGCTGCATCAATAAGGAGCTTTAAACTGATTCTACCTTTCTTTCCTTTCTTTTGCTATTTAATTCATGAATATGAATATTCAGGATACATTACTGGTTTCTTCTAAGAACACAAATTTAACATACATAATTATATTTCTCAGTAACAACAAGATTATTGCATTGTTCTTCCATCTCACCTTGTACACCTGTCCATAGGTGCCATTGCCCACAACCTCCACCAGCTCAAAGATCCCTGCTGGGTCCTGGCAGACAGACATTTTTATTATTGCAAAATCATTGAATCATACAAGCCCAACAACAGTAAGAGGGTTGGCAAAGTTTTGTTTAGTATGTACATCCCTACAGCAAGATAAATGTACTTTATCGTTACCTAATTTAAATAAGCCATTAAGACTCGTTTTAGAGCATGCACCATAAATTTGGATAACTTTTATTACCCTGTTGGAAAAATATTTATGGTTAATTTATGTTCAAGGCATAAATTTAACAAAATTATTTAAAGTAATTCCTTAAAAACACTTTTTGCAAATGTGAAAGGAAAAACAGATGTTAAATACAAGACAAAATATTAATAAAATAATAATAATAAAACTTATATATTAATAATAATAAAACTGCATATTTTGAAAGCAGCACACCTCCAGTTTCTATCACTCTCTAATTTTGTTACTCTGTAAAAAAAAACACAATATCTTTTGCAATCAACAATCTCAAAAGGAAATATCACATGTCCTACAATACAGCTTCATTTTGAGAATTGTTTTTTTTTCTCCACACACGAGTGACTCTTCTATATTGTACCTGCTTCTATATTGTAAAAATGTCATGTTACAAACCTGGCGTTTTACAGAGAGAATTAATAAACCCATTATATAATTGCTACTGTCTGATGCATGTTCTTTAACAGGGAAATGCGGCCAAAAACAAGAATAAGAGGCTGGAAACAGCCAGTGCGCACACACACACAGATTTAATATGGCCTCAGCTGTGGGTGTACAGGGCTAACGTTCTACCCAGCCCATATACATACATACACACCTTGAATATCTCATTTGTAATCTTTCTCTCTCTCACCCTCTTCATCTTGTTTATCTTTTCCTCACACTATTGCAAAGAGATTTACAGTGCTGAGCTGTGAGAGATCAGCACACTCTCATTTGAAACATCAGCAAGAAGCCAAATATAAAATGAGAACAAACTCACAGAATGTAAAAAAGGGAGTTTTAAAACAATATGAGTAATGTCAAATGTATAATGCCCTCATAATATCTACAAGGAACATCATAGGGTAATAACATTATCAACAAGACAGCAGATGGTCTACAAATTGGTCTATACAGTACAGACCATTTGTCTGAGAAGGAGGGATGACAGGTAAGTAGTGAAATGAATAAATACACAAATGAATAAGATGATACGTGTGTCCCTACAGATAAAATAAAGGCATAGTGAATAAGGCAGAGGGAAGAAACTTTGTTTAAAATGTTCCCCATGGCTATTTCATTGTGAGACAGTGAAAAAGTGAAAGAAAAAAGAAAATAGAAAGAGCAAGCTTTAAAATTCAAAATATGGGCTAAATCTTTAAATATTTGTCAGTGTATGACAGTACTGGTGCGATGACTGACAGAACAAAACATGAGATGCTGCATAAAATTCTGCCTGGATATTCACTGTCATTCATTGAAAAACCCACATGAATCACACAGAAACATCAACAACTGTTACAGTTATAACATTGGCTTTTCTTTGGGTCAATACATTTTTTTTGAAGTTCATTCTTATTCTTTGTAATGTAACTTCTCACACAAAATCCCTCAAAATATTGACCCTATCCCTGAGTGACCCTAAATGAATTTGATATTTTTGCTAGATTACAACTTTTACCTGCAGAAATACATCAGTATGCAATGTAATGTGTATGTTAATAAACAGTAGCACCACATTACAGTAACTTACTGAGTTACTGCATCATTGAGCATCTGCTATGTTAACAGTAAGATACGATAAGATAAGAACAGTAAGATTAGTCAACACAGAGCTGGACAAAACAAAATAATAATTGGTAATTATTCTAAACAGTACATTGAATTATCTTGGACAGCACATACAATTATCTAGAGACAATGCCATCACACCCAAATGTAATATCCATCACAGCCAGTCTTCAGTTATCAATAATTAAGCATTACTACTAGTCTAGATCAAGTTTCATCATTAACCTGTAACCTAATGAATGCAGCTACCAAGATTCATGGAAAAGGAGCTCATGTTTATCAGTGTATTATCCTAACAACCACCTGGTTTAATGGCATTTCCTATAACATTACACAGAATGTTTCAGACATCCCTAATTAAGCAATGCTTGTATCTATTGAGCATTTTTGTTTGATGCTTATGTTACCGTTTCATATGATTAGCATCACTGGCTCATTTACATAAGCAAGCAACCTACCTAACCTTCATATGGTTACTGTTTTGGTTATGTAATAGAAATATTTAAAGACACGATTCCACAATATATATGGATTCACACACAAACACCTGTTTTTCACCTGTGTAATACGATGCTCAGTCTATGCTTGATGTTACTTTCAGTGTTTCATACAAAACTGAAACTGAGACGGCCACAGGTGTAGACCAGGTAGGTTGTTTTCAAGTTCAAATACAATGAGAAACTAAACTGCCACTGTTGTGTGTTATGCATGCTAGAAGGTCAAATTTAGGCTGCTCTCTTGTGATGGTCTGAAAGTGTTCTGCCTCTCTAACTGTGTGTAGATAACAGTGTGTGAAAAAGATACACAAAAGAACATTCATGCTTGTGTATATGCAGTGTGGGTGTTATATAGGACAGCTACCAAACAATGAGCTCATGTGAATCATCCTGCTCAAAGAGCTCTCTCTCTTTTTTTTCCACTCATTTACTAACTCACTTCCTCACTCACTAGGTGGCTATATCATACAGAGCCTAAAGAGCCCTGCCCAGTAACTTACTGTACCAAAACAGAGAATGATGGTAACCTGTACAACAAGTGGCCCAATCATGGCTCAATTCCTGGCTTAAACAACATCAATCGTTAATATCATATAATTTATTTTAGGCAGAAGGAAATATATAAACGGCAGGAAAAGGAAAGAAATGAGAAACTTACGCAAATAAATCCAGGAAGCTTGGGTAATGACTGACAGTTACCTTATCTATATGAAGGAAGTCATCCTAATAGTGGGAGTATAGCCCTAAAACACTGGATTAGCCACCTGCTAACATACCACTAAACTGTGAATAGATTAGCCTTCTGCTCACATGTGAATTACATAGGGACTGTTCTACAAAGCAAGACCCCCTCCACTTAATGTCTAATGACATTTAGTTAGTAAGAGTCTAATTTATCTTAATTAAATAAACAATTAAGGGAGTAAAAGAAAATAAGACTCAATATTTCATTAAATAAAGCCATTCTTACAAATAGTACACCTTAAACTGATGACTGTCCAAACGGAAAGTTACAGAGTTACAATAAGGTGTAGCTGGGTATTCCCCATATAACAAGAGACCCATTCTACTATTACATTGAAATACTATTGGGTGACAACATTTATTTGCAAGGTAGGCCCTCCCAAACCACAGCTGTGTGTTTGTGTTATTGAGAGAGAACGAGCGAGCAAGGGACAGACTTGAGAGAGAGACATGCCTACGTATATATACTTAGAAAGCCATACTTAACACTCCAAACTAGAATGACCATATCAGCCAAAACAGGCCCAAGGACTCACCTGTTCGCAGAAACAACTAACCAAAATCCTGTGGCACACCTTTCTAAGCCTTTAAGCTGGCCAATAACAGATCTTAATTGTTTATACCTCTTCCTGTTCGCTTGTCTTCAAAACACATAATACTGGCAGTGATCATGTTTTGATGGATTATTTCCAGTGACAAGGCCTCTGACAGGTGCAGGCAGGTGATCATACAGTACACACGCACACGCAAACTCACCCGCAGGGCGGCCAGGTCGATGTCATCCAGACTCCGCGTAGGTGCGTTTTCTGACATCTTTACAGCAATGTCTACAGGCAGCGACGATCAAAAGCACGTACTCCAAGACGACTGTTATTGAAATAAATTTTTCACAATGTTTATTTCAAGGGACCGTTCATAAAAACTTGCGCGGTTCCTGGAGAAACATTTGGCTTGTCCCCGCCGCTGCCAGCTGCCAACCGAGTGCGAAAACAGCTGCAGGATTTATAACCATAAAATGTTTATTTATGTGTAGCGCAGTACAAGAGGTTCCTTAAGGCCAAGTGATCCAGATCTTCGGACGAACGCTAGCGGACGATGATCGTGGGGAGCATTTATAGACGATAAATGTTTCAGGTTTACGATCCCTAAGATTGCATGACAGCGTTTACATGAGCTTAAAGTGCCGCTCGGTTCCGATCAGATGTGCCACTCTGCGCTCTCTCTCCACTCTCATTTTGGCAGCACTGCGTAAACTAATACAAAGCAACTCAACGCTAGATTTGTACATACACGAGTAGTACAAACACAAATATGCGAGCAGAAATCACTCTGAGATAAGTAGAAAGCCGAGCTCCTAAACGGCAGCGCTCGTGATATCCGCGTCAATCTGACACAACCGTCATTACGGCGCAACCCACGCACACGCCTAAAACTGGATTTCTAGCAGGATTTCGATGTCACCGCTCGCCTTAACAAGTGCCCGCAGTTTTATGAAGTCTCTAAAACGTGTATTAGATTGAAATACGCGACCCCGTTGTCAAAAACAAGAACTGTTTACGTCGAATGTTATTCCGCCCGCCTGGCAAACTTTCATCCCTCCTGCCGTCGGTCTGCGGCGCCTCCCGGTTGTGCGCAAAACCTCCGCCGATTTGTTGGAGAGAGGAAGAGAGGAAGAGAGGGGGAAGAACGGAAAATCATAAGCAGTCAGTTGTTTCCAGACTTGGCCCTTTATCCCAGCGACTCGTCACGATGCACAGATATTATCGTTCTTATATTTACTAAATAACGAGTCGGTTGAGGACTTTTAAAAATCAACTTTTCCGGCTTGTTGTCATGTCTAATGTTTTAAAGGTTCAGATTGAACTTCTCTCTCTCCACTGTGCTGGTACGATCAATATACTTCTGCTCGCGGTGGTCGGGCTGTGACGTCCCCCTGCACTCTATTTTCCAAAGCGTTTTTATTTTTTGTTTCACACCATACTTCTCCTGTCTTCCTGAACCGGAGCTGCTACGGTGCTACAACAGGGACAAACTACCTAGATTAAGCTAGTTACAATGGAGACAGGTGGTGCCAGGATAATATCACACCACCAACTACTGTCGTTAGGCACAAGCGCACAACAACATCTGACGCAAACCTCTACATAGATATTCATTTAGATCGATCGTTTAATGGCTTGCAGGCAACTATAAAGTTGTGATCATTTAGTCAACTATGTCTTACGATTTGTCCGTTGTCTCATTTATGTTGCCAAAACACCAAGGAAATAGTGTCAGTCAATGAATTGTTTTGTACATATAAAATGTAAGATTGATAACATATAAGATTGATGAAGCATATAAACAACAATCTTAAAAAATAGTTTATAAAAGCAAACATAATTGCTTCAAAATGAATGAAATGTAACAGTATGTTAGCAATATATTCAGTGGTCACAATCTTTAACATTTTCTCAATATGCAAAACAGGTCACGTATAGCTTTCTCTATTATTTGTACAACATTACACAACATTGGTAATCATGACTGCTTTGCTTTTCTGGCCTGCTCCACTTGACACCCCTCCAAAAACAGAAAGTGGAATCTTCTGGATCGCTGACATTATTACATAACAATCATTTCTCCTTGTTGTCATAGTGATGGGGGTGATAAATGTTGAGCTGAGTCTCCTCTGAATATCTCACTATATTTACTGCCTCACCTTGATCCTGCATAACACCCCCCCAACTGTTTAAAAAATCACAATTTACCTGACCATGTACACCAACACCCCCCATTATCCCTGTTCCTCCATCCTGTTTAGATTTATGGTTTATCTATTTTTCCTGCTTCCTCTCTTTCGTTCATTCTCTCTATCTCTCTCAGCAGCCAAGACCAAGTCAGCTCTTTATACCCGTCACCATAACAACCACAAATGTTCTGACAGATTTGCTGCCACTGCATTGAGAGGTGTAGTGCAGGAAAGAAAGAGAAATAAAGAGAGGGAAAAAGGTAAAGCAATGCCATCCACCCACACACATTCACAACAATAAACGTACCATTGTGTTCCTTGGTCATCACAAATACTCTACTTTCACTCTTTCTTTTATATCTCTTCTCCTCTCTCCTTATTCCACCCTCAAATTGCGGCATTTTACATTCTGTGCCATCTTAAATACTTGGGTCGTTATATTCATGAACACAATGGCCATTAGAAAACATCTATGTAAGTTCAGTTTCTTCTATGCAATGAACTAAATTGAATTCAATTGTTATTTTCATAAAATTTGCATTGGCAAATAGCATTGTGTATCTAGTGTAAAGAAAAAATACATTATTATGTGTTAGTAGACAAGCAACAAGTTTTTGTTTATGTATTTTACGTATTTATAAGTTTATGTATTTCTAAGATTTAGATTTATTGTTTACACTAGAATGCACTGTTTGGTACTGCACCCTTCCTTGCTATGTTCACACCTCCATAGGAACCTTTTAAGAGACGGGAGCAGGTTCTTCTCGACAGGAAGTGAAACAGGAAATAGACCAGGATGCCTGTGATGGCCTGGAGTTCCTCATCAGCTTTTTTTTGTGGTCACCAAAGTTAATGTACTCAGCATTCACATGCCACAGTAGGTCATGCAAGTTGCGTGTGGCACAAGACAGGACAGAAAGGCAAGACAGGAAGGCAAGACATTGGCTGTATGTCACAATGCAATGTTTATTTTAAATGAAAAACATTTTGGAAATATAATCCATAACTACTACAACAGCACCATTGAAATGACAGGGATTGTAAATGACTGTGAGTGTAAACATATGTGTAATGTTACCAGAGAAGTATACAGGAATGGTATTAATGTAGGACAGTGTTACTGCAGGACTACTTACAACCTGCAAATTACAGTAATTATAGGTCTTCTTGTAGTTTAGATCTGTATCCAGTGCATTTGTATCAGTTCAAACTGCAGTCCACACAGTTACTGTACATAAAAAACATTAAGGACATCAGAAAAATAAACAGAACAGTCATATTAGGGTCTGAAACATTGTCAGAATGGTAATTTCAAATATATACTTAATTATTATTAATATATTATAATTATCATTATAATTATTATTCAGTTACATTTTTCATTTCTATCACTTCAGACTTCAGACGCATTTATCACATTGAGAGAAAATAAAACTAAAACATAAATTTTAAACACATTCATAATTAATGATTTTGTAGTGTATTAGTGCTGAGTCAATACAGTAAAAAAATGTGTTCTTAAACTTTTATTCAGTGCACACTAATCTCCCCTAAGGTAGCAGTACTGTAGAAATCTTATACAAATAAAAATGCAAAATGTGCAACCACAAACCATTTGCCATCAGACTCAGACATGAACATTAGAGTGAATCCAGAGACATGAATGCAAAACACAATTGCTTGAGGTCATATCCCAAAGCCAGCAGTGAAAGGTACTACAGACACACAATATTTGAAGCATCTCACTGTTTCCCTTGGCAACCAAGAGATGTTCTGGTAGCTGGCAGTATGGAACGCATCATGCCAACACAAATTGCTCCCCTCACACATGCACACCTCTCTCACACACTCCTACACATATAGAAGAGAAAATTACACAACAGAATAAAAGCTGAGGTGCTTCACTGCACAAACACAGGTCCATCAGAGCTACTGAGCCACTCCTACATTGTATGATATTAAGAACATGTTATCAAGACATGTTATCTACATTTCATGTAGACGTGCAAACAAAGTGATTTTATAATAAGAAAGGCTATAAATCATTGCATATTTCAATCACTGCCTTTCCATGTCCATCTGTGTTTAAAACATGAAATTGCAGGTTACTTTCCATACTTTATTTTATTTATGCTGAACTTTTGACAGTTCAAATTATAGATCATTATTATAGACTTATCATCATTCAACCTCATCATCATTTGCAACCTGGTACTCCCTTCATCCAACTCTTTCTTCATCCTTCACTAGCACTAGCACTGTCGCGACTACCCAGCATGCTTC
Organism: Yasuhikotakia modesta; assembly: GCA_036877545.1. Taxonomy (NCBI): domain Eukaryota; kingdom Metazoa; phylum Chordata; class Actinopteri; order Cypriniformes; family Botiidae; genus Yasuhikotakia; species Yasuhikotakia modesta. Next base: position 4,666 of record JBAJNP010003004.1, on the reverse strand, counting down.
TGTGATTAATGTTGGCTGACCCTGATCACAACAGGAGAGGAAGGACAATTTGAAGAACTTTATATATAAGCTACACTTCCACTATCCACCAGCAGATGGCATTTAGAGCCCATCTTCATTCCAACAATAGTTCTGTAAGGTCCACAGAAGGCCATATCTAATAGTCAGCTGTACATTGTTGCATTCATTTGATGTCACATTGTCTCACCAATGATGTTAGTTTAGTAGCAAGACCGTTGCGTCCAGTCATCCGGCACTGATACATAAAGATACAGTCATTAGAACAGTAAGTGGTGAACCATTTGTGTGATTGGTTAATGGCCTGAATGCTATAATGCATGGCTGGGTGAAAAGGAAAACAATAATGAATAATCTAAATCATTTAGAGTCACTTGCACACAAGAAGAGCTGAAAGAGACAGATTTAGTAAATGACAGGATGTGAAAATGTACCAGACTGTCAGAATAACAGACAGCTAAATAGGTTTCTGTCAGACACCTACTTTGTTGCTTTAATCGTGACAGAATGCAGTGTTCTCCTTCTGTTGATGGTCCTACCCAAAAACACTCTTTAGTTGTTTTACCAACAAATGAGCAAGAATTTTGTGTTGTGTGTGTGTGTGTGTGTGTGTGTGTGTACAGCTGTAATATCCTCCCTGACTAATTCACAACTCACCCCCAAGAGATGCCAACATTAGCATACACACAAAAACAGTGAACACAAATACCAAAATAATTGTCAGTGAGTTACATTTTACATTACATATGGTTTAAAATGAATACAATCATACAAACTATACTAATTTACTGGAAACTTTACAAGTTTATCTGGGATATCTAAAGGTTTCTCATTCTCCAGACCTCCATATGGAGACACGTATGAAACATTCCTCAAACAATTACTTGCCAGCAAAAGAAGAAATTAGGGAAAAATCAAGATATTTTTATGTTTTGTGGCAGATGGTGTTTAACTTTGAGGAACAAACTGTCTCATCGTGTTTGTTGATGCCGTTAGTTACTCAATTACCTGACATTCACATCTGGTGAAAAAACTATTTCTTATTATACTATTATACTATACCTAACTAAAATCTTATGACACCATCGGTAGGTGTGGTACAGAGGCAATTTTACACCCTGACTGCCTCATACATTGTACAGCATCTCACTGCTCTTAAGATTATTTCTACACACCTGTGAGGATTCGACAATAAAGACCTCAGTGATGTCTGAGCAGCTGATAAAGAACTGATTTAGAGAAACAGCAGGCTGTTTGTCTCTGGGCTGAATCTGACATCAGATACTGTAATAATGTGATGGTTTGAGTCAGCTGAGACCCTTCTAGCTGAAGTAATGAGCTGCTGCAGAACTTGATGTGTTTATGGATGATTTATGATCTTTGTAAAGGTTTATGATAATCTATAATGTTCACAAAGTTTTTGTGGAGTTTCTTTAGTAAACATTCTATAGTGACTGACTGTATAGCTTTTTAAAGGCTTGCATCATTTAGAAGAAAAATAATTATATAAAGTATTTAGCCACTGATATTAATTAATTAAATTGTCTTTTAATGACAATGAGGCATTTTTTGAGGGATGTTGTGTGTTTTGCCAATTGAATGCAGTAGAATCACATGATTCAACTGGATAATAACACTGCTTACAACTCCACAACAACAAGACTCTGTGGATGACTCTGTGTGGATGTAGCACAGTGTCTGTTGTGCTATGTGCATGTGTATGTGTATTATGTCTTATGGGTTGGATCTTATGCTGGCTTTCGCAGGTTACTGAAAGGTGTGTGTTACTTCCATATACACACATTATGTTGCTGTTCTGAATAATGTACATAGACTGAGATAGAAGTTGGAGTGTTCACCAGTCTTTTAGGAGAACCTAAAAGAAAAAGGAAAAAAGAAGCGAAAAAAAGAAGAAAAGAAGCGAAAAAAAGAAGAAAAGAAGTGATGACAAATAAATAAAATTAGATCAAATAAATAAAATGGGACACATGAAACAGCAAGAAATGTTATTAAAAAGTTTGTTTGTATAAAAAGGTGTTTGCAGCTCCAGGGACAGTGAATAAAAGTTTATTTACTCTGCTTTAAGATTTGAGCAATTGGTAAGTTTAAAGATCATCCTTGTACTTGCTTTGAAAGATTGTGACGGACATACAAGCATTTAGAGAACAAAAGACATATAGTTTGTACGGTTTGTAAAATGAATATAAATTTTACAAACTGTTAATATACATTTTACATAAATGCACCAAGATTCTTTGTTGCTTGGCAACCATATGGTAGAATAATGAACTTTATGAACTGGAGAGATGAATTGCTTATTCTGATGAGTATAAATTATAAAAATCATAAGAATATAAATGTAATTAACCGTAAATTACTGTAATCACAGTAATACATGTACATTAATTGTCGGGGCATATTTCTATAATTAGATGCTACCAATGTCTGAACTTTAACTGACCTATGGTTAATACATACAGTAGTATTTTTAAAAACGCTTTTAAAACCATTGCTCTGAAATACTGTTTTTATAAAAGATATTGAAATTGTAATGGGGTAAATGTGAAATTTAAGCCTTGATTCCTCTGTGTACCTTAAAAGCCTGATCTAGCTACAGGTACGTCCAGTTTCTCTTGATAAAGGTGCTGTAATTTTTCCCAGCCACAAGAGGGCATTACAGCTCGAATCTACTACATCCTTACGCTCTGCATCTGATGTAAGTTTAGTCAGGGGAACTGCAGAACAATGAAAAAGAGGGATAAGTAAGAAAAGGCATTAAGAGTTAATTTAAAGAGATGAAATCTAAGCATACATGCTGTTATGTTTTCATAAAACACAAAAGATCAGAAAATTCAAAGAAAAAAAACTGTGGTGGTTTTCCCTTATATTTCAAGACTGAAGAAAAATTATGAAGGTAGAAAAAAAAGTAACAGAGGAAAGGCTGTGGTTGTGCTTAGTTAAGACTTAACCCTTCTAATAGTGCATTCAAATCCCATGCACATGCAAAGCTGATACACGCAAACAAGCAAAATTCTGCATGTCAGTCTGCGTGCAAACTCTTCTGATGACAATTTAAACACACAGGGCTGAAGTGCTTGTAAATATACTATTCTATTCCTAAACATTTATGTATAACAGTATTACATAAACAATTAGTTTTTTTACTTTACAAATAGTAGACATCTTACAGACTCTGTAAGTGTATGCAAACAGCTGAAAAAGGGAACTTTAAACCTATGAATACATCTGGTTTTAAATAGTTTTATCTGAATTAAAATAACACAGTCTGACGGATGGACCACTGTTATAGTAGAGTATCCAGACAGATAGATACTGCTTTGCATTTGAAAATCTGTAGCTTGACTTTAGGAAATCCTCTGGACTGAGCCTATGGAGAATATCAAATAACAATGCGTTCAATCACTGTCACCCACAAGTTAATTTCAACAGATAAATATTAAACTTTACTGAGGGACTGAAACAATGTAACATTACTCTATAACTGAACCCTCTCAGATTGTATTAAGTAGAGCAGTAACCACCAATCTGTAATAAAGAACTCACTGGTCATTGGTTAAGCCAACATGGTCAGGTCATTTTAAAAGGGCAATGTTTTGATATCACCACAGAGCTAGTGTTTATACTTAAACAGATATCAACCTACCAACATAATTGTCTCTTTGTGTTTGGGTGCAAAATATTTTAACATGGTAAGAATTAAACACATGCCTTAAAGTGTCCTTGAGGAAGTGTGAAAAGGTAATGGGGAGGAATTCACATTGTGCAAGGTCTTGCAGATGGATGGCAGGTCAATCAATAACCTAGTGGAAATCTGGCAAGCTCTCTGAAGTAGAAGATACCACTCAGGAGATATAGGAAAACTGTAGAAGATGGACAGGTTATATGCATATGTCAGTGGACACATGACGGTTTATGAGAGTTACCAAGGGAAAAGATTTGTTTAGAGAAGACATCTGGTGCTAATGTGCACTTCATTCAATATGTAAATAAATATGGTGAGGAAGTCCACACCCTGGTCAGACAACCAAACCACAATTCTGGGCTTTCATTTCTGTGGGGAAATGATTATATGGTATGTAAATAGGCAGAACCGAAACATCTATTATCCAAACACTGAAAGTCATTATCAGTTACAGGCCGATTTTAATACATTCTAAATTGCAGCCCTTGCTTTTGTTAAATGTATGTTGGTTTAATAGTTACTTACCCTCAGTTTTTACATGCAACAGCCAGTTGAGGTCCATGCACCAAACAATCCTTTTCTTATTGACAACAGCTGTATCTTACATCTAAAACACGTTTACTTGTATATTTTTTCATATCGGAAACCAACAAAGCCTATGATCCATTTGAGACCAGATAAAAAAATGCAACTGAGGAATGTGCTAAAAATACTGTGGCTGATTTCAACAGAAATGAAAGTCAGATGTGGATGATTAGTATTCAAAAGTGCTGCACTGGAGTTAGACTGAAGCAATATCTATATATAAGGACTAACCTATATTATGAAAGTGGGGTAACTCATGTAAAATAGTTTTCAACACATTACTGTATGTTAAAGCATGAGACACATGTTGAGGTAAAATTGGACTTACAAGTATATCAGCATGAGCTTTTGACAGGATAT
>JBAJNP010003003.1:20111-42913 GCA_036877545.1 Yasuhikotakia modesta | reverse complement strand
TTTTTAAACATGTTTAAAACGTTCTACTAACAACATAAGAGTAATGTTTTTGGTTTATGATGTATAACAATAAAACACATTTTACTAAAGCTACTGCAAGAATGTTTTGCTAACTTTGAGAGAACTTTTAAAGGCAACGTTCTGAGAACGTTCCCTGTTAGCTGGGACGCTAACATGTGATTCCATTACAGTGCCATGATACTGCCACAGTATGTTTTTATAAAGTCAGCTCTCCAACCAGCCGTTCAAGGGTGTTAATATACACAACGTATCCGCAGCGAATTCTGATTTCATTAGGAAAACAAAAAACCCATGAAGAACATTTCAATTTCACAGGAAGTTATTCCATTGTGCCGTCAAATGACAGAAAGCTTTTAAACAATAGAGCCGGTCTGTGGGGACAGCTGTCGCTAGTCAGGCCTCTAATTAAACGCACGTGGAACCAGGTCTGAAATGGATGCAGAACAAAAGCAGAGGTGCAGCGGATTCAGAACCACCTATGTTCATTAAATGGACTATTTGCGTTTGTATGATCATGAGCGCTGAACCACTAAGAATGATTATTCCAGGCTATGCATTGCTTAGCGAAGCACGGACAAAGGTTCCACAGCCACATCTTTCCATTTATCCTGTTTTTGTTGTTTAAATAGGCTTGGGACAGTTTCAAACAGCCTCGAAACGTTCATTTAGCCCATGTTTTGCATACGAAAAGGCTGTTATTTCGATGATATTTTTACACGCGGGTCGTTAAGACGTGTTTGATGTGTCGGAACATCATGAAAATGTCATGAGGCAGATTGTGAACCCGAGTTCTGGAAGTTTCTTTGATGTCTCGGGTAGCAAACACCTGTTAGCAGGTGGTTGCTGGATAATCTTTGTTTATTTCTCCGTGACGGCAAAGGTGCATCCGGGGTTGTGTCCTAATTCACATACCTTGAAGTGTGCACTAGAAGTGTGTGCTTTTTAGTGTATAAAGTTGAAGAGAAAGTCTTGGTTACATCCGTTGAATTAAATGTGCTCTGAGGGTCCCGGATTGTTGACTGTAAAAGTGGGTTTACTGTAAAATACAGTCAAAGAGTCACATGAGGTCACACAGGTGTATTAAATGCTATAAAAACGTTAGTTTGAATGTTCTAGTAAAGTTTAAAACATCCAATTTTTGTTTCTTTTTTTACTAAATAAGTTCATCTAAGTAATTAAGAATAACTTTCTGATAACGTTCCACTAACATTAACAACATTGCGTGAACTTTTCCAAACGTTCTGAGAACATTTCCTGATGGCTGGTAATCCCCAACACAACATCATCAGCAGGTCACAGTTACATAATGGTGAAGGTCTCTGTGGCTGAATGTCTCTCAGAAGCAAACAGGATGTATTTTTAATAAGACTTAGTGCTTCATAAAACAGCTCCAGGTATTTAATTTTTAACATCTTGTCTCAATGTGTCCCACAGGAATCCCTCTCTGCCTTCTGCTTTATAAGGTGGACTGAGATGTTTGTAGAACAAGCTGATTGTGTCACCAAAGAGATCAGAGGAGCTTAAAGAGCAACAAACAGTGAATGTTTCTGTGCAGTAAGTGGGACGGGTGTCCATGTGACATCAGTTTGTTTTTTAAATTGACATCTTGAAATATTTTTATGCCTAACTAATTAACAACATTAGTTGAGGAAACAGAGAATCGGGCCAGCGGCACAGAAATCTGCATTAATATTACACAATTTTTTGTGTACTGCTTTCATGTTCATTTTTCTGAACTACAGTCCCTCGTGAGGCATTTTTAAGTCTGTGTAAGCCTAGCACAAATTATTTAAAGAGAGTGTTTTTGTGTTTGTTGTTTTTCAAATCGGAGCTTAAAAGTTTCAGCAAGACTTGTGAAAAAGACTTTTTCACAACACAGTTCAGGGTTGAATTTAGTACTTAAACACAAATGCGTTGCACCTCTGGTCTGCGTTTGAGTTAATGCACTGCTGCGTACAAACCTGAACTCTGGAGGTTATGTCTTAAAACGTCTGTGCAATTATTGCTGAACTGAGTTTGACTACAGAATAAAGCATCAGTGCTGAGAGTGTAAGTTGTGTTTATGTTGGGCTATGAGCTGCGTTTGGATGTATTTTTGTGTAATGCAGTTGTGAAGTCAGGCTTGCATATACAGCTAACAGGGAATGGTCTTACAACATTGTCTAAGGTTATCTTGCAGTAATTTTAGCAGAGCTTTTTAATTGTTATATATTATATATATCAAAAATCTTTCTTATGTTGTTTGTAAAATGTTTTGGAAATGTTACAAAATTAAGAAGTGTTTGAATAATGTTCTGTATGTCTAGAAAACTAGATGTTTTAAATATTTGTATAACATTCAAATCTAACATTTCTATAACATTTTTATCACTTAAAGGAAATGTTCTTACAACCTTAAATCGACAACCGGTTTGCATTCACATACTTGTACATGCTAGAGAATGTTTGGTGAGCCATTAAACAAACTCTTCTTTACACACATTAATGGACCTTTAGGTACAATAAGCTTCCAGCATTCATTCAAACAGCTCAAACTGAGTCTGTAAAAGAAAGTGATAAAGAAAGAAAAGCAGAGAGCAATGCCTTTTCAAATCAGTGTGACAAATGTTTGACAGACAGAGTTTGATGAGTGTGCTGAAAAAACTGAGAGTTGCAAATGAGTCACTTTAGAAAGAACTTGCAAAGGGTCAGTGATGGGTTTCTGTTTTGACTAAAGATTTCTGCAGGTTTCTTTGTGAATGAATAATCATCGCATTAGACGTTTTAAAGAAACTGAGTTTTCACAGGCGTCTTTTATGGTCAAAGTTTTCTGTAATTGCAGTTATTTGGAGGTAAATGGTCAATAATTGCTTTGATGTCTGTAGCGATTAATTCAAGTGAGAAAACCGTGGCTATTTATTGTTGGTCGTGAGGGAGTCCTTTTGTGTGAACTTTCATCTGTCAGTTGCTATTATTAAGCGCTGAGACGCTGTATTATCCGGCTGTCAGCTGAGCGATTCTCACTTCCATGTTTGAAGCGTTTGGTCTTTCCTACTAACAGGCAGAAATAGTTGTGTGAAATCTTTCTTGCATTACCCAGCTAAATTTTAGGTTGTGAGGACATTTTTGTAATGTTACCATTAGTAACAGAAATGTTAAAAAGGTTATTTTGAAGTCCTTTAAGATATTTTAAAAACATTGCACTTTAAATCGTTATTGCAAGAACGTTTTGATCATTTTAAAAGAGCTTTTAGAAAACATTAACCAACATTCTGAGAACATTTCCTGGGCAGTTGTTTGTTAGTTGCAGAGCATGCACAACACACAGTAGTGTTTGTGGTTGTGTAGGGTTCATGTAAAGGTTTGCCCTCCTAAAAACATGTGAAATGCTGTTGGTTAACAGAAAATAATGTGTGTGTTTAGTATTCAAACATCAAACTCATTTTTAACCTTCTGGAATATTTAGTGTAATACAATCTTGCTTTCAGGAACTGAGGATGAGTTGAAATGATTTCTTCAGCCTGCAGACTGAGGAAAGAGCTTATCGTAACCTAGACGTTTTTCTGTAAGCTAACAGGCTAAAAATTCATAGCATCTCATGGCAGGAAAAGTGTTTGCATTAATATTCCAGAGTATATGTGCTTGATTCAATAACTTTATAGTAAATCTGCTTCTTTTATAATGCCTGTCTCTGTCCTGAGAGAGAGAGAGAGAGAGAGAGAGAGTCAGAACTGAGTCACACTAGTTAGGGACACTTGTACCCTAGAGAGGAAATAACATTCCTCAAAAGATTAAAGAGTGTTAAGACCTTAAATTCAGGGTGTACCCAGAGGACACACACACACATCATTATAAACTTTGTTCAAATTTGAAACTCTGAAGCTTTTGTGATATATTTTACAGTATTATTTACTGCAATAAAATTTGGAATCAATTACAACTTTATAAGTTTAACAACTGCAACTCAATTTGTAAAACTTAGTTTGAAGAAAAATGCTCTTATCTAATTACTTGCTGTGCAGAATGTTTTACCAAGATGCTGTGATGTGACTGTGTTCTTGGTGTTTTTTGCATGTTGCTAGGATGATGTAAGAGGTTGCTAGGGTTTTAAAGTGTTTTTTTATGTTGCTAGGCTAATGTGGTGGTTACTAAGAGGCCTCTTTTTTGCTTGCTACTAGAGTGATGTTGGTGGTTGCCGAGTGTTTATTTGTTGCTAGGGTGATGTGGGTGGTTGCTAAGGTGTTGTGAGTGTTTTCTGCATTTTGTTAAGGCAATGTGGTTGCTAGATTTTTTTTATTGTCTTTTTTTGCATGTTGCTAGATTGCTGTGGGTGTTGATAATTAGCTCACGGTAAAAGCTTTAGTTATATCTTTCGTCTATTTATGGTTTTGTCCATCATTCCATAATCGTGTGTAAATTTTCCCAACTATTCCTACGGGAACGTTTTAGTTTATAATATTTTTAACCGCAATTCCACGTTATTAAATTATAATAGTTAATCAAGTTATAAATATTTTAAACTTCACAAGCTTGTGGGTTAAGATGAAAATGTGAAAATACAATGTTTTTAATAAAGGATGCTGAGAAATTTCTTTATCAAATGTGTGGCTGGGGAGCCGCAGTCTTGCCTCAAAGCTACTAATTAACTGCTGTGTCTAATTAATCAACAAAACTGTAGCTGTAGGTTTTAACCACTGATTCATAAACACGCCTGTGGCAGGAGTTTGTGCAGAATTTAACTCAACTTCATTTCAACTGTTTTCAGGTCATTTAAGGGAAACCAATAGTGACATCAGGATGGATTGATTGTGAAGAGAAAGGACAGTGGATGGAGTCTCCACTGTTGCTCTTTCATGGCTCAGGAGACATACTGGAGATTAATGACTTATTGCAGTCGGGTTGTATTGAAGCAGGAGCGGTTTTGCTAAGATTACGTATCAGAAAACTGTTGGTGAGCGGTAAGATTGTACAGCAATAGTTTGATAAATTTGAGGAGAAATATTTGCTTTGACTTTCTACATCAAGTCTATATGCTGGCAATATTCTCAAAATCTCTGCCTTTGTTCGCTTGGAGAAACAATTGAGACATTGAAGAGATCGTATATGAAATAATTTCCTATTATATTTCACAGATTATCATATATCCAAAAATTCCCATCATTTTATGACAGAAAGCATTTGCTCAAATATTCTATCATGTCAGAGTCTGATGTCAGAGAACATTTATGATAAATCTGTCCCTTTCATTTTGTCTGAGAGAGAAAAGTTTATTTGCACTCTTGATTTTAAATAGCAAAGCTCAGAAACTCCAGGGGAGACGTGATCTCACTGAGAAACATTTGAGAACCTAAAGACTTTATCAAAACTCTCTAAAATATTCATCTAATTTGTACTTTTTTGGCCTGTTCTCCACAGATGCACATACATGTGACATGCATGTGAAAGAAATGAGGGATTCTGTTGAATGCACAGACACACATGAGGGGCAGGCAGGAGCCATTACTGTGATTAAAAGATTGGATTTGGACCGTAGAGTGACAGAGAATTTCCATTACAGATTCTTAAGTACAAAATGTTCAAATCTCTGTCTGTCTGAACCTGCACCCTGTCCAGCTGGGGATTCAAACTGTTACCCCAAAGGGGGCAGTAATTTACACCTTAAAAATGTAAGTATCAGTTTTGCTAGGGCAGAATCTGACTTGTTTTTTCATTTAGACACTTTATTTATAGAGATGAGAGAGAACGTTTTGGATCGGTAGGTGAGTGTGTCAAAGTTTTTAAGTATATATCAAACATATACATTGTGTTTTGACACAGTCACTTTAGGCGTTTCAGTTTGTGAGGGTCTTCCATTTAGTTCCTCAGATTCGTTGAGACCCCCATGACCTAAACTGGGTGTGTACCAACAGCAAACTAGCATTAAAACCAGAGTGTTCTCCCAAGCCACACCCCCTCCAAAACACAGTAATGTAAACATATTATTAACAGGCAAGTTAAAATACAACAGCCAATCATTGCATTCGACTGCACGCAACGATTGGACGGCCATTTTATCACCCTTCCACAAAATATATTTACACCGCTTAAGACTTTCAGACAGCATAACAAAAATATTTCTGGAAAAAAACGCAGCCCTGCCTTTAAGGTCTCACTTGTGAGGATTGATACTGATAAAATTGTAAATCAGTGGTTTGGCTGAGAAACCCCCATCGTATTTCCTGCTGTATCTCTCATTCTGTGCTTAATTTAATTTGACTAAAACTCCTCTAATCCTCACAGATAATCTATCAAATGGTTTGTTGTTCATCTACCTGTTGTAAGTGTCATTCACATGGTAATGCTGTGCATTAGCAACCGCTGCTCCAGTTCTTCTGTTTATAAAATCTCAAATCTGGGTTTATCAGTCACTGGGTGAAGCTATTGGTGGCTATTTGCATATTACCAGAGAAATGATGTAATGTATTGTTCCATCAAAGCTTGAGGTCAATGTATATAATCCCAGCTACAATTTTAGTTTGTGAGAACATTTTGCTAATGTTTCCATAAAGTATTAAAATGTTAAAAACTGCATGTTTTAATATTAACGTGACTGTTTGGTTTCTCCTTTGCCTTCTAGATCCCACAGATCAGTTATGCCTCCACTGCACCAGAACTTAGCGACAACAACCGCTACGACTTCTTCTCACGGGTGGTGCCGCCAGACTCCTACCAGGCCCAAGCGATGGTGGACATCGTGAAGGCGCTGGGCTGGAACTACGTGTCCACTTTGGCATCAGAGGGGAACTATGGGGAAAGCGGAGTAGATGCCTTCATTCAGATCTCTCGAGAGGCAGGTACAGTAGACATACAGTAACTACAGCAGACATACAGTAACCATACAGTAGACATACAGTAACTGTATAGTAGACATACAGTAAACATACATTGACCATACAGTACCTGTACAGTAACCGTACAGTAGACATACAGTAAACATACAGTGACCGTACAGTACCTGTACAGTAGACATACAGTAACTATGTAGTCAGCAGTGCTTCTGCTGTGCTTGTGATGTAAAGCAGGCTGATGAAAATCAAGCACAGAGAAATTGTTCAAATTGGACATTTCATTAATATGCGATCGCTCAAAAAGTTTCCGAGAGGAACAAGCCTGGGACAGCTGCATGCATTTGTACCCATCTGCCGCCAAATATTCCTGGCAGTCATTAATATAAATAGAAAGTGAGTCACATTTGGGGAGAGACAAATTTCAGAATCAATGTCCGTCTCTTTCTGTCTGACAAAGGAGGTCTGTGCATCGCCCAGTCTTTGAAGATCCCACGAGAGCCCAAACCAGGAGTGTTTGACAAGATCATTAAGAGATTAATGGAGACGCCTAACGCCCGTGGGGTCATTATCTTCGCCCATGAAGATGACATCAAGTAAGTGAATGACAGAGCGTAATACATGTGTGATCACTGGTTTTATAGGATGGTTCTGGGTTAAACACGACTCCGGTTCTGTCAGCAACATCTGTGGCATTTGCACAGAATGGTTTATGAGGGAAAAACACGAGTTTACAGTAATGCAGGGAAAGTCTAGCAGACAAACTCACTTTTAAAATATGCATGCATCGCACCATTTTAAAAGCATGACTTTTCACATCTGTTAACATGGGGCTGATGTGATAATTTATGTACAACAAAACATCAATTTGATCTTTTCAACTTGTGTTTAGCTAATTCCTCTTCCTGTAGCTCAGCTGGGAGGGCATCGCATGAGGGCTGCAAAGGTTGTGGGTTCAATTTGCGGAGAACACATGCACTGAATTGTACAACCAGGGAACATGTATTGAATTGTATAACTTGAATGCACTGTAAGTTGCATATAATCAAATCTAATGACATAATAAGCTGACAATGTACAACTTTAATTTTCTGTGAAGCAGTTTAAAAAAAATATGTAGTGTGAAAAGCACTTTAGCAATAAATGTACTCCATTCGAACAACAGCAAATTAGACTTTTTAGATTTTTTAACATAATGTTACTGTGTCTGACTGTTTGGGATTCTTAAGCAACGCTTTGAAAGTGCCACACGCACAGTGTTTATGCTTTTGGGGAAATCAACTTACAAATGCCTCTCGTATAATTGTCTCTGCATATTAAGCTGCGATAGGAGAGAGTGTTTTAAAGCTTTAAATTGTGTTTAACCCAGAATAATGCTATCAGCAATTAGCCGGAACTGCTTTATATTTAAGCAGCGTTGCTTGTTATTTTTATATGAAGTGTCTGGAGATTTTGTCTTGTATCAGCTGCATAACAGGAGTGTATCAGTTGCGTTTATCATTGTTGTTTTTGAGGCTGGAACACTGTGTTCAATCCGTCTGTGTCTGTGTGATAAACAGTGATGTCACAGATTTGATGACGGCTCAGTGGCCACAGGGCCGCATGTGGATTATTTGATATGACTGACCTTATTTTTAATTTGAGAATATTTAGAGGTAATTTTGCACATGAATAGATAGATGCAACGCAGTTTCATTACAGCTCAAGGTCAAGGTGTAAATTCTCTGAGTTAACCATTGTAGGTTGTAAGAACGTTTCCTTAATATTTCCAAATGTTAACATTATTTTGAACGTTCTGGGAGTGTTTTTAGTGATTTAGATGTTCTAGTGATTTAGATGTTGTATTAACATTATTGAACATTATCCATAACAAGAATGTTTTGCAGATCTGCAGAATCTTTTGGAGAATCTGGTTTGCCAAGTGCAAAACATGCACAAAAACATGCACATAATGCAAGCGCATGCAGTGAATGGAGAGCAGGCGTCTGGCTGCACCAGTGGACAGAATGAATGTAATTAGAGGAAACAGCCTTTGATGTGCTGATGAAACAATATGGGACATTTGCTTTTGATATGCATCACACATGCTCTGTCGGCATAACAATGGAACTGGCTGTTGACCAACAAACCTGAAACAGAGGCTCTTTAATTGTCCCATTAGAACCAGACCTTCAATCTAATGCCATAAAGAACCGTTTTAGTTACAACTAGTTTCCACATCTGGGCCTTAAACAGCCCAGAAACCAACCCACTGATCTGAGGAACCGGTTATAAAGAACTACAGTACCAACAGTTCCACTGAAGAGCCGAAATTAAGAAAATGGTTCTTTGCTTAGAATAAGGTGCTGCAGAAGAACTGAATACGTTCATTTTAGCTCCTCTGTCAAACTGCATCATGCTCTATTTTTCCACAGATTGTTCCGTTTATCTGCCTTTCACACGGATAAATAAGGAATCTTTTTCTTCACTTAAATGGTTGAGTTGAAAGTTCACTATCACAGGATTTTTCAGAGTTTGATTTTTGCTCTTTGGGCAGATGAGGGTTGTTACCATCACGCAGAAGGTGCTAAAACTGACTCACAGATGTCAGGATAAAGTGTAATAAAGTCATCGCTTTAGCTCTGAGAGAAACTTTATATATTTGACAGCAGAAACAGAGTTTAAGATGTTCAGAGCTAAAAACTAAGATGTGGAAACTGCAGATTTATGGAACTTCTTTAGTATTCCCCAAAAATATATTAAAGGAAGTTATTTAAGGAAGTCTAAAAATTATTAATAATGGTTATTATGAAATTCTACCCATTTAAAGTTAATTGTTTAGTTTTGGGGTCCCTGAGTTGAGTTGAGATTTGTGTGTGTTTTGGTTCCTGCAAGATTGTAAAATGATGCATGTGCACATTGGGAATTTGACATTATTCATGTTTAACCTCAAACATTTAAAATTACCACAAAAACCCCCAGCAGAGGAGACGGTACTGTTATCATTCTCTCAGCTCAGAAGCGTCAGTTTGCCACTCTGTTACAGTGTCACACTTTCTCTAATCCATATGGTTTTGCTGACAAGCTTACTGACGTCTGCGCAGATGAAGTTTCCCTCATTAAATCAGTCCTGCAAGCGCTTGCAGTCGCACCTCGTGAACCGTCAGTCGTGCCTTCGGTGGCTGAAATCTAATGCATAACTGAAGAGCTTAATTCATAAAAACCTGTCAAGTGTCACACAGACTAAAACATATGATATATTGTTTTAGCAAAACTTAAATGCATGCGATTGGCCGACCTTGTCAGCCAATGATAACTCATTGTTCTAAATCACAGTGTAATTTATCAAGACAAATTGCTAAACTTAATGAGTGTTGATATGTAAATGTGAATTATCATATGTTAATGCCCTGGTTGTCATGGTTTCTGAATGAGTTGTTTTCATAGGTTAGGTTGAGGAATTTTTACTTCAGAAGAGCATTAAAAATCCATGACTTGACCTCATGTTAATGTTGTTAATTGTTTGGACTCTGGTGTTATTCTGCTGTTTCTTGTCCAGGCAGGTTCTGGAGGCAGCAAGGAAGTCCAATCTGACTGGTCATTTCAAGTTTGTGGGATCGGATAGCTGGGGTGCAAAAAGCTCTCCAATCCTGGACCAGGAGGAGGTTGCGGAGGGTGCCGTCACAATTCTGCCCAAAAGAGCATCTATTGAAGGTTTGAAAGTCACTCTCTCTAAACCGTGTGTGTATCTTATTCTGCACTCGTAACCGGCTTGCAAGAATCAGGCACTGTATTAGACAAATCACACTGAGCACTAATTTTGTAAGCCGTTCTCTTATTTGCATAATTCTGTTATGTGATGTGGGGGCTACATCAGCGCAGACAGCACATATCATTTCAGAGAACTTCTGTTCTCAGCAAATCCCCTGTTGAGTTGCTAATAAATAGTCCTGAGAAACGTTCTCTTCCTACACTTTTCAATCAGGATTTGACCAGTACTTCAGCACCCGATCCCTGGAGAACAACCGCAGGAATATCTGGTTCGCTGAATTCTGGGAAGATGACTTCAGGTGTAAACTGACACGTCCAGGTATCAAGATCGACCCGGAGAAGAAGAAATGTACAGGTGAGAACTTTGTTGGGTGATGACTTTGCTGTTTTTCTGTTAACGTGTGAGAGTTGAAAGAATGTTTCCATAATATTTTTTTTGAGTAACAAAACATTAAAAATAAACGTTCAAGGAATATTAAAAACATCCAGTGTTTTAAATGTTGTTAAAGTTTTTGCTTGGCGATAAGAAATACATTCAAAACATACATTGATTTTAAAATGTTTCGCTGACAACTAAAGATGAACATTTTTGGTGTATATACTGTAAGGCTAATTTGCTAACAAATTAACCCCTGAAATTTGTATTTATGTTGTAGAACAAATCATGTTTTGGTCTATAACCTTTTGTCTCTCTCTTTCTCTCTCTCTCTCTCCCTCTCAGGTGAGGAACGGATCAGTCGAGATTCCCATTACGAGCAGGAAGGAAAGGTGCAGTTTGTGATTGATGCGGTGTACGCCATGGCTCACGCCTTGCACAACATGCACCAGGATTTGTGTCCGGGAGTCACAGGTGTGTGTGATAAGATGGACCCTGTGGAAGGTCGCAAGCTGCTTGGCTACATACGTTCTGTGAACTTCAATGGTGAGTCAAAGTCACAGCACAGAAAAAAATCTGATGTTACATTCACGCATTTGACAGACACTTAAATCCAATGTGTTCCCCACAACACAATGCTTTACTAGTGGAGTCTACAGCAACACAACAACAGTGGAATCAGACTCAATCAGACATTTGAGTTTAAAGAATTACAGACATGGCTTTTGTTTGTTGGTAGAGCATCAAGTTAGCAGTGCAAAGGATTGTGGGTACCATTGTCAGGGAACACACACTGTGCTAAAATGTAAAGCTTGAATACATTGTAGGTCACTTTGGGTAAAAGTGTACATGTAAGTAATTTTATGGTCATTTAGCTGTGCATCAATAACATGCAATACAGCTGCATGTTATTCCAGTCCAATATGACTTTGTTTTTTGTTCTGCACAATTGAAGCAATGTAAACTAAACATTAAAGTAACATTAAAGTAATTTACACAGCTATAAACCTCTTTATGCAATCCAAGTATAAGCGAAGCTCAAGTTAAGTTCTGTGCCATGTTGATTTTAAAAGCGTGTGTTCTTAAAACTTCTGCTGTGGCCTGGAAGTCTTTCTTCATTATCTGTTCATGCAAAACTCTAGCAGATAAATCCACGTTTGCTCTGATGTTTTGAGAGAATTCCCATCGATGGCTCCCTTTCCAGTGTGACTGGCATTCTGAAATAATTTTTTTGAGAGTTTGCCTGAAGGGAATCGCATGAACAGGCAATATGCATTATTGTGAAGCAAAAGGGAACTTGCATGAAAACCGTCCTTATTTTCACCTCAGAAATTCTAATTCTGTCCTTCTTTCTGCACAGGAAGTGCAAAGAAGGATAAAGAAATGTTTCTGAGGTCTCCAGATGATGAGCAGATGATCAGTTTTATCATGTTTTCTTGTTGAGTTAGAGAGAAGGATCTAAACACACATTTTGAAGTTTTGAAGTTGTCCCTGATGCATTAAAACCGTTTAGCTGAATGTTTATCTGTGGTGTATTCAGAGTTGATCTTATCTCTGAAAGAAATAATTCACCCAAACACTAAAGTTCTGTCATCATTTATTCACTCTCATGTCGTTTCAGACTGGTGTGTTTTTTTCCTCACTGCAGCACAGAATGTGAAGATATTTGATGTTTTTCTTTATATGCTGTAAGTGAACAGAAACAGAGTCTGTCAAGATACAAAAGGTCAACAAAAAGAACATAAAAGGAGCGTAAACATCTTCTGAAGCCACAGTGTGAGGAACAAACCAAATGTTGTGACCAAAATAATGTCAGTCCTCATTCACAATCATTTCATGGAAGCGATATGAATATATGTTGTATCTCATGAAAGAATTTAGGTCGAACAATTATGCAGTGACATAAAATAAGTGTTTAGAGTGTGATCGTTATTTTAAGAGCTTTTTGGCATGAAATATTCCTTTAAAATCCTACTAGGGACTAAAAACAGATATGATGGCATGTAATATTCAGCAGGATAAAGTATGCATGAATGGAGCGTCTATACGACAGATGGTTGTAGAGCGAAGTGAAGACGTTCAGGAATCTCTGTGGAAAGGAAGTGACAGGAAAAGGAGGTGATCTGGTTTTTAGCACCTCCAGACGTCTTCTCACAATGCCGCTGGCTTTGGTCACCCTCTCAGGAAACTGAAGATACCATTTTCCTTAGCAGTCGTTGTTTTTTGTCTGTTTTCTCTGCACAATAACGTCCTTCCGAATGTCTCCTTTACTGCATGTCTTTAAAGGTGTCTTAAAGCCACAGTAGTTTGTTTATGTCTTGTTCACATCTTGATAGCACTGGCACTAGTGGTGTGTAAGTTTTATATATAAATATATTTTCACAGGAAGGCACAGGAATAATAAGCTGTTCGTCCAATCATAGCCTGTCAACAGAACTTACGCCTTCAAAACTAACTTGCTAGCCTCTCTCAAGTTGTGTGTCCTACCTTTGCGTGACAATATAATTTTGTTTGTTAAAGATAATCTGACATCTTTTGTTGCTCTGTGTACATATATGTTAAATATGAAATATTACTGTTATAGAAAAACGTACTTTAACACTGAAAACGCTTCACAAAGACAAAATGTGTTTTGTGATTATGTAAATCCAATTTGTTCTGTGTTGATCAGGTAGCGCCGGAACTGCGGTTCTGTTTAATGAGAACGGTGACGCTCCGGGACGTTACGACATCTTTCAGTATCAGATGACCAACTCATCCAATCCGGGATACAGAGTCATCGGCCAGTGGACCAATCACCTGCGACTCAATGTAAATTCAGTTAATCCGAGTTAAATCCGAGTTAAACCTGATTGGGTCACAGTAGTTGTATACGCTTTACAGACAAAAACAGTGAAGACCAACGTCTGAGTTTGGTTTTCATTTAAATCTTCAATATAAAAACATTTCAAAGATTATGAAACATTTAAAATTAAGTAACGCTATGAAATATTAATAAAAATGAAGAGGAAATATATAAAATTCTGCATTTTTCCTAGATCAAAGCAAATTTACAATATTGTCCATGTTCACTTCTTTGCACAAAAAATCTCATTTCCATAAATATTCTATCTGGAATATTTTCAAATCATGCTGAGATAACACAGAACATCGGTGTTTGCACAACGAGTTGAGATCACGCCAGCTCACACACTGTCTTTAGAGCCAAATACAAAGTTATTCTGAATTTCATGTACATGAGTTGTTATGCTGAGACAATAAATCTGACCCGTCTGTGAGATACAGGCTAAAGTCTCACAATCTAATTATGAGGCGTGTTTGATTTCCATCATTAGTTTTACAGTGATTTTAGTCTTTGACATGGTCTTACTGACCCAGTATTAAAGATATTCAGGTTATATTTTTACAGAATAATGTTGTGTTAAAATAATTGACTAGCTTGGCCTTTCACAGGCAGAGACACAAACAGTAATACATTTTTATTTAATTAGAAACATTTGAAACAATAGCGCATTCACCAGCACTCTGACTTCTAGGCCCTAGTTTTAAGTGTTAATTACTTCCTGCGAAATAAACAGCTAAAACTAGCTTCTGACTCATTAGCTGATGCAGGCTGGTTCTCTAGAACTTTCTGGAAGTCTTTGAGCTTTTATTATCTTTCTTTTCACATCGTTTTTAGTAAATATTGTTTCTGTTTTGTCAGGTTGAGGACATGCAATGGAGCGGCGGTTCTCGTCAGATTCCGGATTCCGTCTGCAGTTTTCCATGTCGTTCCGGAGAGAGGAAAAAAATGGTGAAGGGCGTTCCCTGCTGCTGGCATTGTGAACTCTGTGATGGATATCAGTACCAAGCCGACGAGTTTAACTGCGAGATGTGTCCCTTCGACATGCGACCGACCCTCAACCGCACGGCATGCCGACCCACCCCCATCATCAAGCTGGAGTGGCATTCGGCCTGGGCCATTATTCCACTTTTCCTGGCCATCCTCGGCATCCTGGCCACGCTGTCCGTCATCATCACCTTCATCCGATTCAACGACACGCCCATCGTGAGAGCAGCGGGACGTGAGCTCAGCTACGTGCTTCTGACAGGAATCTTCCTCATCTACCTCATCACGTTCCTCATGATTGCAGAGCCCGGGACGGTGGTGTGCGCGTTCCGCCGGCTGCTGTTGGGTCTGGGCATGTGCATCACGTACTCCGCCATGCTCACCAAAACCAATCGCATCTATCGCATCTTCGAGCAGGGCAAAAAATCTGTCACCCCGCCAAAATTCATCAGCCCCACTTCACAACTCGTAATTACCTTCGTACTGATCTCAGTACAGGTGAGGAAGAAGCTTTGGCTGTTTTTTAAAGCTTGTTGTTATTTGAGGATAATTCTGTCGTGCTCTCAGTATAAACAGCGTGGGAGATTAAAAACAGGCAGTTCATTGGAGACAGTACGCTAAAGGGGCATTTAAAATAATTCTTAAGTTATTTTTAATAAAAAAGTTAATGAATTATTTTATTTGATCCTGTTAGTGCTGTTGTATTCTGCTATCAGTGCACTGCATGCTCATTCTGCACACTTAATAGTTTGCTAGTGAATAGAGTAAGACAGCATAACAGTATTGGAACAGCTCACTATATAACGTCTTACAGATGCAGCTTGACAACATTCATGTCCTTAAAAGTCATTTAAAAACAGATGTGGAAGTTTCCATGAGGAATGTGAGGTCATAAGCTCTCATGTATCTGAATTAGACGACTTTAGCAGTAACCTGTATTAACTTTCTGTTTAAATATTTGCTGCAGCGAATATAGAAACTCAAATGGCACTTAATTCTGTCTCACCAAACACAGGCAACGTGGAGACACTGGTTATGTAAACTGAGCTAGTATAATGTTAATCGTTTCCCTGTGGATTCATTCAGAGGTGTTGTAAACAGACAGACAGCTTGTGCTCTGTTTGGACACTGCAGATGTTGCTGCGCGTTCAGCGCCCGTTCCAGCGAGCGCGCGGCGTCGCCAAACGCGCATCCACGGCTGTAACCGCGCGCGCCCCTCTCCCGGTCCACCAGCTGATAAACGCCGATAAAAACAAACGCTTTCAACTTACACAAAAGCACATTTTAAAAGCCTTTGTAGTTTAGCCCCAAAATGACGCGCGTGAGTCACGGCGCACGGGGGAGGCGAGATAACGGGACGCCGGAGCGGATGACTGACAGCAGGACATTTCTCGGCGGCTCCTCCTGCGCGTGTTGGCAGATGTGTCACCGGTGTTGAGAGGAGAGCGGATCTCCTCCGGGGTTTCTGACAGCAACATCTGTCTCAGCGGCAACACGCCGGCCGCCCGGCTGCCGATCTCCTCTCCCCGCCCCGTCGGGCAAGTTTATCCGAAAGTTTTGCGCGTTACCTGATGAGTCACATTATTCAACATCCCAAATAAATACACAGTAAACTATTTATACCAAAACAGGTGCAAAGGACGATATTATTTTTTCCAGAACTTAAAAAGCATCTTATTCCACACCTGTCATCTAAAGGTTTGTTTGTATTAGGCAAAACAATAAAAATGTTTACAGAGGCTCCGTTTAAAACTTATGAAAAGTCTGAAAAGTATTTAAGCTTTGAAGTACTTTATTGTAACAGTTTATATAGATGTTTGTATGTTAATATAGACAAATATACAAATATTAAACTATAGTGTTGGTGGTTGTTAAAAATAAATCATGGCAATAAGCCTTTACAGTGTAAAATGTTTCAACGTTACATCAGCTACTTCTAAACATACAAACCCAAACACGAGGGGACGTTGTCTCCTTGTTTTGTAAGTCTATCTTCAGTGTTAAACAGCTTTTCTCACCCGGGTTTCTCCACAGCTACACTTTCAGTGACTTTCCTGCATTATAAAGCAACAAGCAGAGCTTATACTGTCCTTTGTGTCCACAAAAAGCCACTTTAAAGACCGTCATTAAGAGCAGTCGAGCCGAAACGTTTCCTGTTTTAACGGCTAATCTGGTACAAAGTCGTGTCTGGAGAAGGTTTTAAACACAGCCTCTCATCAATCTCTTCACAAATAGTCTGTTCTCCTGTCTGCTGCAGCCTCGTCTTTAATAATAAGTTCTCAGTTCTGTCTCTGCAGGTTGTGGGTGTTTTTGTCTGGTTTGCTGTGGTTCCTCCTCACACCATTGTGGACTATGAAGAATTGCGACCTCCCAACCCAGAGCTGGCGTGTGGCATCCTGAAATGCGACATGTCTGACCTGTCCCTCATCTGCTGTCTCAGCTACAGCATCGTGCTGATGGTCACCTGCACCGTCTATGCCGTCAAGAGCCGCGGGGTCCCCGAGACCTTCAATGAAGCCAAGCCCATCGGCTTCACCATGTACACCACCTGCATCGTGTGGCTGGCATTCGTGCCAATTTTCTTTGGCACGGCACAGTCTACAGAAAAGGTCAGATTTGAGAAAGTTGAGAACTGAGTTTGGGGTTTATGTGATGATCCAGCTACGGGTTTTAGGTTGTAAGAACATTTTTGTAAGAACATGTTTCCCATAAGCAACAAAAATATTAAGGTTATTTTAAAAGATCAAGAAATGTTAAAAACTTTATATATGCCTAATAAAATGTTTTTTAAAAGTGTTGTAACGTTACTAAAACATTCCAATAACCACTTAAGAATAATGTTTTTGATACATCTGATATATAATATTAAAGAAAAATCTGCGTAGTTACTGCCAGAACCTAATTTCATAACTTGCGTTCGTTGAGGAAACTTACAGAACTTTACTCAGTATTCCAGGAATATTCCCTGTTAGCTGCAGTTAGTTCCAGATTAAGTGTCTAGGATCATGTTATGTTTCTATAGTTTCTGTGTTTTGCCATTTATTTAGCAATTTTACTTTTGGAGTCTTAGCATTATCTGCCGCTAGTTCTTACTGTTCCTGTGTTATTGTGTTACCATAAAATAAAGCCATGTAATGAAAGCCTCTGACAGGAAGAATGTGAAGTTTTGGTGTGGCACGATTATTCACGCTGTCCTCATGCATTCACAATAGGACAGGAAGATTATTAAAAAACAGAAAAGAAATATTACACATTAAAGTTTCAGATGTTGTCTTCTAAGTCTCAGAAGCACAATATATAAAAATGCAACGGCACCTCGCAAAACGTCTTCCTGTATTTACACTGCAGTGTGTTCTCGCGGTTCCTTTTCAATCCGTCAACAACAGAGCCGAGCTTAGTCAACATTTGAGTCCCTAAGTAGAAAATCATGCGAAATGAAGTCATTTCAATATGAAGACATTGAAGCAAAGCAACAACCTGCCAGGCTCATGATAACAAGTCCAAATTCTATTGCACACAGTTCGTCTTTTGAAGAGCTTTTTGATATAGCAGACGTGAAAAGGGATGAGATGAGGGAAAAAGTCCCTTTCCCTCTATCTTCCAAAGGCACACCGTGACACGGAGACAAAGGCGCTTCCTCCCACCAATGAGGTTCAGAGGGTTTTGCTGTGGGGGGGCAGCTGATAACAGGAGCGTTTGGAAGACTGAAAGACAATGTCTGCTCTACATCATCAGTGGGAATTAGAGCATTAGTTGTTGCCGCATAGATTAAACGGCCCAGGTAGCTTCCCACTTACCGTGCTGTTTAATTTATGCCTCTAACGCTCTGTGCCCTTTTCTGTTGCACAACAGCTCTTTGTAGGAAATTGGCTTTTTTGCTGTGGTGTCCACAAGTGATCCAGCTCAGTTTTGAGTTTCAAGAATGTTTCTTTAATGTTTAAAGTTACAAAAATGTTCAAAAGCTTATTTTGGAAGTTATGCAATTTTTAAAAATAATGTTTTTTATATATGATATATAACGTTAGCAAACATTCTGCTAAAAAAAACTGAGAATGTGTTGATAACTGTGAATGTGTCGAGAATGTGTTGATTGTAATGTGTTGCCATGGCCCATTGTATTGCTCAAATGGTGGTTTTGTCTAAGATAAAACTACTATATTAAATAAATTTGTGATAATTCTGACTTATAGGGCCTAGTGTCACTCTGAATGAATCCTGCACTGGTTCTGATGGTTCTGTGTCCAGTAACTCCTGTCGTGTCATTTGTGTGTGTGATGCAGATGTTTATCCAGACAATGACATTGACCGTGTCCATGAGCCTGAGTGCCTCCGTGTCTCTGGGGATGCTCTACATACCTAAAGTCTACGTCATCATCTTCCACCCGGAGCAGAACGTGCAGAAACGCAAGCGCAGCTTCAAGTCTGTGGTGCAGGCCGCCACAATGTCTTCGCGGCTCTCACAGAAATCTCTCAATGACAAACAGAATGGAGAGACCAAGATTGAGCCGGACAGAACGCAGTAGCAGGTTACAAACCCTCATTTATATAATATAAATGCCTCAGCATGATCAATAAATGTTTTAATCAAATATATTACAAACGTTATTCTTAAGTAGTTAGTGGAATGATTTTATAATGTTACAGAACTTAAATATGCTTGAACAACGTTCTTGTAATGTTAATGCAACGTGTAAAGAACTGAATGTTTTGAACATTACTAGAACTTTCAAAGTAACATTTTTAATGCTATTGCTACCCAATAGAAACGTTACAGAAACATTCTTACAACCTAACGTTGTTAGCTGGGATTTTGCCTAGGGCACCAGATTGTTTAAATCACAGCTGAACCTCAGGTTAGCAAACGTTACCTCCCTGTGTTTCGATTACACAATACATCCAAGAGCCTTCATACGCTGTAAAGAGAGAATATGAATTTTGACTGACTCTGTTGGCGCTCGGATGACTGAGAAATCTCGCTCAGTAATAAATTTCATTGCAATAAACTCCTCAAAGCTCTGGAGATGAGCGTACCGGAGCCCAATGCTTAAAATCAATATTTAAGGTGCCCTGAATCCTTTTAAGTGAGTTGTATTGAGTGCCAGTTTCAGGTTCATTCTTCCTCCCATCTGTTTCTCTCTCTCTCTCTCTCTGTCTCTCTCTCTCTCTCTGAAATTGCAGTGAAATGCTGTTGGTGTTGCTTTCTGCCTGCTCTGTATCTCTCCGTACACATTTGCTTTCTCAACACAGAGTCTAAAACAGCTTGTTTCATTACTTTCCTATTATGAAGCTTATGGAGGCAGAAAAGCTCTACGGCTGCACAGAGTGTCTTGAAATTATTTGTTTGTTGGCATGTATATTTCCTTTGCTTGCAATGGTATAGAAACGCGCAAGCAAAGAAACTGAAGACATTTAACGTCAGACATTTCGTTTTGTGTGTAAAAAAGCTCATTGAGTAAGACACACTTCTTTCATTTGTGAAACTTAATTGATCATTTTAATAAATCTGCATAATAGCCGAAAATAAATCCTCTTTTTTATTTCAGTAGAATTCCAGTAGAATATAATTGGCAACATGAATAAACACACAGAGTAAAAAAAAGTAAATATGAATGTATAATTTTTGTCTACATTTTCTAGAGGAATAAATTGCTTTTGTCTTTTATCTCTGTGCAAACAAACAGCTAAATTAAACATATATATCTGAAACAGGTTATATCCCATTTTTCTCTCTTTCTTTATTTTTTCCTCATTGTTTAAATGTAAATCTTACATACACCACCCAGTTGCTGAATGCATATTATTTTTAGTCTAAATAACAAAGAGACGCCGTGTCTGATGAACATTTCTTGTGCAGTAATATGTGATTTAGCCGTTGCAGAAACAAACAGCAACAGAATCATCAGCTTGACCGATGATTGACAGTTAGAAGCAGGAATGTGTGCGTTGCTTCCAGATGGGAGAGTCTCACACTTGATCCATCACTCCGCTGCCCTTAAACACAGCATTGCGTTGCCAGAAACCACAGAGAGAGACTCTGATGTCTGTATATGATTAATCACTCTGGATAAACAGCCAGCTGGTAAAACTGCCGCACCTCAATAAAAAGCCATGTAGAGTCTTTTCAGTTTCTAATGTTTTTGTGATTGATGTCAAGCGGTCTGTAAATATCAAAACAATAACAATTGAAAGATTCATATTTGCTGCTAAGTGCTAATAAAGTAGAAAAACTGCATGGCAACACCCTGCAGCATCGTGAGTTTCGCATGGGTAAACGCCGGTGGGGTTGTTGTTGGCATAAATGTTAAATTGCCTTTAGAGATTTTAAAATTCTTACCATTGTGAACTTACTGAGATGGCAGTAGGTAGCACAGTGATTCACACACAACTCTGAGAATGTTTTCTTCGCCTAAAGCGCAGTTTCTGTGGTATTCCCCTACTGCCATCAAAAACAGCTATTGTGACGGCTGTGTGTTCATAAGAGATGTAATCGTGAGACTGTATCTGCCTCGGTTATAAGACTCCACAGTCAAGGGAAATATGACCAGACCTCCATGATTCACAAACACCCACATCTAGCAGAACTGACACCAAGCTCTGATCTGCACAGAGTCGACACATAAGATGCGATGACGCTTCATGTTTTCTCTATAGATCCATCATTCGTGGGTGTTGCTTCCGAGAGGAAGTTGTTAGGAGAGAGAGCGAAGTACCAACGCAGCTTTTAATATCCAGAGGCCGTATCTTTGACCACTTTGTCATGGAAAATTCTGGTTGTTGTTTGATCTTTGTGCTAGAAGGTCACCAAAAGTGCTCTCAGATGTTAGTAACCGAACTTCTGATGAGACACTGTGAGGCTACGCAGCATCACAAGTAAACATGTTGCAGTGGCCCCAATATGTATGAAAGTGTTTATGAAAGTCGTTGCGTTAGATAACAAGTGACAAACTAAATGATATATCTTTGATAACAGATCAAAATATGATCAGTTTAAATTCTATAGACAATTTTTACATTTTATTAACAATTTTTATACTGGTACAAATGATGACCGTATTTTGTCTCACTGCAGTTGTCAAATGTAAGTGGATTATTTTCATGAACTATTTTTCCTCCAGAGGGTGTAATTACAACATCTGCCAGCAGGGGGTTACTGGGTCAGGCTACAGACAGAACAATGTTTCTTTATTTTCTGGACACAGTTTTCCTCACATTTAATGTCAGATATTTGATGTCAGATGTTTGATGTCAGATATTTGCGGCAACCAAATCAAAGCAAGAACATGCCAACCTGTATTATTTGCTGACTGTTGCTGAGTTTCTCATACTTACAGAATTCTCTCTGTAATCACAGGTGGGTCTTCTACAGCTGCTGAGGTTTGAAATCACAGAGCAACACAATCACATGGAAAGTTTTGCTGGGTCGTGTTTTGTTGGTTTCAGGTGAGGACGGAAATACAGCCTTTGTACTGTGAAAAACAAACTGCAAACACTGCAAACAGAAAATACTTTATCCAGCGTCTTTGTTTAACACTTGAAATGCTTCGTAGATAGAACGTGTCCAAAAGCCTTTTGGTTCAGAGGATTTTTGTGGATAGCACAGTACAATTTGGAATAATAGCTCTTTTTCTGTCAGTTTTTTTGTACCTTGAAAAGGATAAGCGTGATTTATTCAGTTTATTGTGTGGTTAACGTGTTAAGTTATTAGCATGAGATGTTTACAGTGAAACAGACTGAAATGAGCTCTGACTTTGTCATAAGGCACAAATATATTTTACATTGTGAACAAATATCATTTTGAGCCAGTTGTGGATTTAATACTGTATCTGATGTTTATTTAAATGATTCAAAAGGTGTCATTAATAAGCTTTTCATTTTTATTATTTAGACCGTATATTTATTTAATTAATGTTGATAATAACGCTTCACCAATTGATTTTTTTGTCCAAAGACACATTGCTTGCAAAGAGAAAATCGTATGAAAAGACAAAAGACCTTGAGATATTGGAACAAATGTTAATACAGC